>JAUJYZ010001082.1:270000-557500 GCA_033675265.1 Actinostola sp. cb2023
AGTAGCAGTAGCAGTAGCAGTAGCAGTAGCAGTAGCAGTAGCAGTAGCAGTAGCAGTAGTAGTAGTAGTAGTAGTAGTAGTAGCAGTAGTAGTAGTAGTAGTTTTCTGCAGAGCTCGAGACTTGAATCTCCCAAGCCCCCAAGTGTTTGCATCAGCTATGCAAACACGAAAAAAAAATATATATTTCTTTTATAAAATAACTACAACTGTGACGTCCTCAAGTATATTAAGGCCTGACACATGGGCCCAATTGGCATAAAAACCATTATTTTCTATAAACTGAAAACTATTCATGCTTTGGAGATAAAACTTCACCAAGATGTTTAGTCCCTTGAGTGTGTGAAAATTTGATGTGGTTTATTGCATGTGCTGGGTCACGTGACAAATCACATGGCAACATATGTCCAAATATTTCAGCTTAAAATGGGGTACATAGAAACTTTTCTAAGAATAATGAATCAGATGTCAAAAAGTTACATTTAGAAAGGTCTTTCTAAATCCGCCTTTTAACGTTGTCCTTAATCATTAGTTATAGAGATAATTGATAAAACAGGTCACGTGACCAATCCAGTTATTTGCATATTTTTATTTTTCTCGTTAATGAGAATATGTAGACAGCATTAAAAGGCGGGATTAGAAAGACATCTACCAAAGGTATTTACCGAAACATTAGTTAGCGTTCTAAGAAAAGTCTCTACGTACCCCATTTTCGATTGAATTTTTCAACCAGTCTTGGCCACGTGATTTGTCACGTGACACTTCATTTGCTATTATCGCGACTAAATTGTCACAAATTCATGGGTCTTAGCATTTTGGAGAAGTTTTAGCTTCAAAGCATGAATAGTTTTCAGTTTATAGAAAATAATGTGTTTATGCTAATTAGGCTGATGTGTCAGGCCTTAATATACTTGAGTCATTACTGTGTTTGCATAACCTGATGCAAACATGGGTAACAGCCTATCAGATCACAGAGATTTCTGAATGTATTTTATAAATGGAATTATTAAAATTATTTGTTATTTATTATTTGTTATTTTCTGTTCAATACTTTCTACTTACTGACTGTTTTGAATGAACTTAGTAATACATATACAGCAAGAAAAACACCAATCACAGACAGGAGGAATCTCTTTCTATTTAACCTTAGCCAAATCTGGAACCAAATACAAAGATTATGCACATAAGAAATATTAAATTATTATAATCCTTTTAGATTATAATTTCCTTGTTTGTTTTTTTCCAACTGTTTTCTTTCATCCTAACTTCCTTCCCATTCAGTTTCTTTCATTCCCTTCCATTGTCGTGCACATTTCATCAGGCAAATAATGATACCACGCCCTGTTCATCCTTCTCTGTTTAATTCCCATTTCCTTTTCTCTTTCATCTTGTCTTGCTTCTCATTTAGTGTCTCTTTTGTTCCCTTTCATTCCATTTGTAGTGCATTTTTCAAGTGCAAACAGAACAAGATACATGTTTGTGTCAAAAGGCCATCCACATGCTAAATTCTACGATATTTATTCACAACAATCTACAAGATTACAAAGTAAACTGTAACAAATACCGGTATACTATACAGTGAAAGTTAAGTGTTCTATAATACTAGCAGAATGTGATCATCTCACTTACATACAAGAACATGCAGTTTCAGGACCATTACATTAGGGGGAGGGGTCATTATTTCAGGGGGCCGTTACTTTCAGTATTGATAAAAAAGGCAAAAACTAACGTTACTTACTTATTTAATAAATAGCTTCACTTTCTCTCTTCACTTCTCTTTTATACATACATGTACGATGAAGGGGATTAAAATGCAACTGAAATGATTCTTACCAATCGTATTGTTTGGAATATCCTTTGATGTTCAGAAAGCACCATTGTTCCACATCGATTATACCTTCATTTTAACCTTCAAATAGAATAATAATATTATTAAAGAATTATGGTTAAAATGTAAAACAATAATTATATTGATATTATATCTACTCATTGTCACAAGCTACTGTTATTAATTATCAATAACAATAGCTCATGACAATGAGTAGATATAATATGGTAGTTTTGGATCACCTCATGCAGGCCACCAGTTCCATCTCTTTTTTTGATTCCCAGTATTTCATTTTTCCATGAATCAGCAGTTCATGTAGTGCTAGACCACGTACATGTAAAAATGTTTTAAAATCACATTAACTCTATTGTTCCACAACAACACACCAATCTCAAAATCTGACAAATTTAAAAATATGCTAAACAAAATAAAATCGCTGTATATTTGTAAAATAATGAACTTGAAAGAATACCAAACACAGCCTCAATGGCTCTAGACAGTTTATAAAATATGCAAATAGAGAATCTTATTTCAACCAGAACAAAGTGTTTTTCAGAGCATCAATAAATCAAAACTTTATTTAACAATAGAATCCCTAAATCACAATGAAGTGCTCAGACTCGGGTATACAGCTATTTCAAAAAAGGTTGGTGAAGGTTTTGTTGCATCTTGTATCTTGCATACCAAGCCCGAAATGTATTGTGGATCATAGATAAATAATGTCAGCATGCACATACAGAAGAAAATATGCCGGCTCCATATGTTGCGAAGACAAAGTTTGGAAAAATTCCCAGAGTCCATATTGTTGTGACCTTTTGCTGACTCCATTCACATCGCCCATAGTGCATTTTGGGCTTGGTATGCAAGATGCAACAAAATCTTCACCAATCTTTTTTGAAATAGCTGTATACACTCGAGTGCAGAAATGATGTAGTTACATGTACATCTATCACGCAATAGACAGTGAGTACATTAGCCAATCACATTGCAGGATTCGTGATAGTATGCTAGTTGGTTTCTACTAACTATCATTATAGACTCTCTAGGTCTAGGTCTAGATTTTTGATCTAAGGTGTAATGTGATTGGCTCTTGCAACTGTCCGATAACAAACTGTTGGACAATTAATGCTAAAATAGGACATCTCTCAACCAATCAGATTCGAGGAAATTGTAATAGTTATGATTAATGCTAAAAATAGGATATCTCTCAACAGTTACATGTATGATTAATCGAGTTATAGAAGTGCTTGGGAATTGAAAGAAGACTCGAGAAGTGCAAGAAGCAAAACCTACATAAACACTTCTCTCGTCTCTTTGAACTCCCACGTGCTTGCATTGTATATAACTCATTAAAAAATTCATGGATAATGAATTTGCAGGTCTTGCATGACATTTTAAATTTTAATCCAACAAAAACAAAAATATAATATTTGAAAAGAGCACACCAAGGTTAGCAAAAAATAAATGAAATTTTGAAGTAATTTCGATGAATAGAGCGAAAATTATGGGCGACTGAAGTTGGCTTTTGTACTGTGTCGGTGGTGGGCAAGCTTCAAAATTTCACTTTTCCTAACTTTGGTGTGCTCTTTTCAAATATTATATTTTTGTTTTTGTTGGATTAAAATTTAAAATGTCACGCAAGATGTCACACAATAAGCAAGACCTGCTTAATGAGCATCATCACCGTGACAGTGTCTTTATATTCGTCCTAATTTGCATACTACTTAAGGAATGGTCAACGCTTAGCGTGCGTCCATCAAGTTATGGAGCACGCAGGAATTTGGGAGAGCACGAGAGAAGCGTAAGAGTTGCTCGAGGCGTAGCCGAGAGCAACTCTAGCTTCACGAGTGCTCTCCCAAATTCCCAAGTGCTCCATAAACTCGATGGACACACGCTAAAGCGTTGACCATTTCTTTTATAACATAGTCACTGCAAATTCAAATAAAACGATTTGATTTTCTGATTGAATTCAGAGCGCGCGCTATGCCGATGACGTGAGCGTGTGTCCATGGGCGCGAGCGTGTGTCCGTGGGCTTACGGACACACGCTAACCAACCAATCAGAGCGCGCGTTATATCATACCTATGTTATAATTTAACTTGGATTTCTGAAAATTTCTGGTTCTGAATTGTTATTTTACGGATTAGATTCCGATGCTGAAACTTTGCGAAGCCATATATATTCGCTAGCAGTTTCTATAACACATCTCGCACTCGGTATCTAGTCTGGTTGTGTTTATTTCATTTGCGAAAACATGGTCATCTTTTATCTAAAATTTCGACACAGAAATCGCTTTTGGTTTAAGCCCGGGTCAAACGTGAACGCAAGTCCCTGCAAGTTGCAGTAACTTGCATGTAGCCAGTCAAACGGTGAATGCAAGTTCATGCAAGTTCATATGTTTCTTTACCGATAATGTTTCTTAATTTTTGGGCCAATTTTATCTACTTTTTGAACGATCATCCGAACTATCGGACTAACTGTGGTTTATTCGTTCGACTGAATTGCGAAGACACTTTCAGTGACTTTCGTTTGCCGGTCAAACGGTGAAAAACTTGCAGTGACTTGCACGGACTTGCGCTCGAATTTGAGCGTGTTCAAACTTGCTGCAAGTCAATGCAAGTTAGCGGTCAAACGTCTATGCAAGCCAAAACTTGCATGGACTTGCAGCGACTTGCGTTCATGTTTGACCGGGGCTTTTTTAGGCTTTATATTTTGCTCGCGATTATCAGGGTGGGCGAAAGACTATGTACTTATTGAAAGAGTGGGAGGGCCGGACGGGAAAATATTTGGCTCGAGGTCATCGAAGTACAGAATGACCGAGAGCCAAATATTTTCCCATCCGGCCCGACCTAACTCATTCAATAAGCATTTTATCATATGACCATTTCATATGGACCATTTTGGTACTAAGCATCATTCAAGAACACAAACGCACGATTACGCTAGAAGAACCAATCAAAACATTTTATCCCCCAAAAAAATATTTTTTTTTCACTTTTGTTGTTCACATTTAAAAAAAAATTTTGCTGCAAAAAAGAAATAAAAAATCTCCTGACAAAAATCGAGCAGGGCCGGACAGCTTTTTCCGGACCGGGTACGTCAACACGTCCGGCCCTTACCACGTGACGTTTTCCCAATGGTTTTATTAACTGTATTCTTTGTTAGCTTCGTTCTATTGTTAACTTGGAGTCTTTTGTTGTTTCTTGTTGTTTCTATTGAATTATACGTAAACTGTGTCTGGTACACGAAGGAGGTGCCCAGACACGACAGCTGAAAAAAATCGCAAAAACAGTCGCGAGAAATTACAAATGAGTTGAATTTTTCGCGGACTTTGTCGCTCGTGTCGATTATCGGATTCATCATCTTTAGGATATCTTGGCAATTTAATGTTGAATTACGGACGATTGCTTTGATACTTAATGTTCACAAACATGTTAATATGCCAACCATTTCCACACAAACTTTTCCCACGTTGCTTCGTTCCAATCAATCTCCGAATGACAAAAGCTATAAAAAGCTGCTGAAACACTCATAAAAGAGCATTGTCTTCCTTTGAAATGTCACTTAATCCTTCGTGACCTTGATGAATACTTCCAGCAACGAATAAAGAGGAGTTTAACATATTAAAAAAACAAATACTTACCTAACTCTGCTTAGTAACATTTCTCGAAAGGCCAAGCAAACAAACCACAACAACCTCGCGCCATTTTGAAAATAGCGAGAAGAGAGGGCCCTGGGGACGAAGTTGAAAGCAACCTCGTCCCCAGGGACATCCGCGTGAATTGCAAAATTATAGTATTTTATATTGAACATTAGAGTCGTTTTCGTATGAGTGGACAACCTACGGTACGGAGTTACGGTCAAAGTACGGAATCGAAGACATTGTAGTATCACAGCGCGCGAAAATTTCTCAACCAATCAGAATGCTTGGATACGGCACGATGATGGTGAACGATCACGGTATCCTTTCCCACTCATACGAAATCGACTCTGTTAGAGTACAAACACTAAAAGCGTGAAATAGTACTAAATCTAAATAACGGTAATTGGTGAATTATCCTTTGTTTTCTATTGTTTCATCACTCTATTTAGTACTACAATCCCGGACAAAATGTGTTGTTACATGTGTTACATTTTCACTTATTTACATTGTTATGTACTGAAAATACTTATAAACCTATTTTATACCCCTCTCCCCATCTCAATGTTGTTGTCCAAATGACCTGACACTCGGGGTTGACGGGGTTAATCAAAACGACATTGGATAGGGGGTATGGGGGGAATTATAGGATTTTGTGTTCAAAGGCATTATATCACAGGGAGCCCAAGCTCATTATCTGTGAAGACCGTTGTTTAATTTGCATATTTACAGTAAATGTATGTGGCTTTAAAACATCCCTCCGTATTTCAAGATTTTTCGTAAATAATAAAACTTTTTTTTCACAAACGCCGTCCGTCACAGCATCGAAAGTAGTAAGAACAACACATTAGTGAAAAAAAAGTTTTATTATTTACGAAAAATCTTGAAATACGGAGGGATGTTTTAAAGCCACATACATTTACTGTAAATATGCAAATTAACTGACAACGGTCTTCACAGATAATGAGCTTGGGCTCCCTGTGATTATATGTGCAATTCAACAACCATTTTGTCCAGGATTGTAGTTAGCACTCTGTTTCACGCTTTTATTGTTTGTACTTCAATAGTAGAAACTGGCCCGAAAGCTTACCGGGCCCGAAAAAGGTTTCTTTAAAAAATTTTATATATATTCAAAACAAAGTACTAATAATAACATGAAACTTTGCATGAAGGGAAAGCTTGTTCATATTAGAAAAAAACATGTCAAAAGAACAGCTTTCTAGAGTAAGTGTCTCAGATTTCTGGGAAATTTTTCGTGGCTTTCGAGAAACAAGCCCCTTCATGCAAAGCTTCATGTTATTATTACTATTATTAATTATTATTATTAATTATTATTATTAATTATTATTATTAATTATTCCCAGTCTCCTTTACGAAAAGCACAGGAAACCCATGACTGACGTCGGTTATCTACTCGCACTTTATGATGGAGGCTAAAAGGGATGCTTCAAAAGGACCTTATTAAATATTCATTCCCATGACGTCAGTCGACGCTCTCCGAAAGAGTTCTCGGGTTTCGGTTTTTTTTGATCGACTGATCGACGGGAATTTCGAGAACTGCATTATATTGAGCCAGGGGCGTTGTAATGTTTTGGTAATAATAATGCGGGAAAGAGCGGGAATATTTTAAATTTTTAAATAACTAAATCCCTGTACTCATGGATTCGCTATCACTTCTTGAAAAATTGAACAATTGTGTTGCAATAGACAACTCGTTTGGCTATGCTAAAGATATAGAAGAAACATATCAAGCTCTAATGCAGTTCGAAACCATCACAACGACTCGATTTTATCTGCGACCGAAAAGTGTTGAAGAACATCATTAAGTTATGCGCAGATACTGAATGAGCTCGTCCCGGCCTGTATTGTATCCCTGGTGAGGTATACTTGAATCGGCTGTCAATGTTCTGCAGGTGACTTGCACTGAAGATCGGTTTTGGCGTGAAATTGCAGTAAGACGTAATTGAGTTACTTTTAGCTTCAGTGTGCCACATTTATTCGTTTCTCTCAGGATGTCATCGTATGATTTTTATTTACTACCGAGAAAAATCGAAATGAAATTAATGCTCTTTGTTATTGCCAAGTAATTGACACAAAAACAATACCGCGCGCTGTCTAGACACGGTGTACGAGCATGCGCAGGGTCTTTGAAGAGTTTCATTTAAAAAAACCCTGTCGGAGGCAATTGTTTGGGAACTGACACAAGGGCGAACTTTTTTGAGGAAAGTTTTTTTTTCTTGTGTAGACATGGATAGTGTAGTTTACCGGAGAAGAATCAATGCGATTAAAATGAGGCCAGCGTTAGGTTGTGACACTATACGTGATTCTGAACAGTGATAACAAATATTCTCCGATAAAAATTAACATACAGTGATAATCGATGATACTCATCACTCCATCATAATAAATAAAACCAACTTTCAGTACACTCAGAGCCAGCGATTGTGCATTTTGATTTCCCCATGTCCGCCATATTGAATTTGATTCTTCGGGAAATGAGCTCGGGGGATTGTCGTACATTATCCGTGACGTCGTGGAACTGAATATTTAATGAGGTCCTTTTGAGGCATCCCTTTTAGCCTCCACCGCACTTTATACTTGTCATCAGGTCCATCAGAGCTTTCCTGAATTCTCGGCTAAAGATTCCATAGATAAATACATTCATAGCGCAGTTACAGTACGTTAATACAATTGTAAAATACAGAATAAGGCCTGCAACTGGACGGACAACGCTCACCATCAACAATGCATAAAATGGCGTCCAACAAACTACAAAGACTCCTATGACGATAAGAAATGTCTTGAATGTCTTGACTTCTTGTCTGATGATTCTAGACAAGGACCAAGCAGATCTGTTATTCGCCAAAGTCGGACCTGCTTGAGTGAATCTTGTAAGTTCGATCGGCGATTCTCGAACGTTCATGCTACTCGCATCACGCAGCGAATCTTGAATACTGACGTCAATTCGCTTCTTGTGCCTTCTGGCAATGAGCCAGACACGACCGTTTACGAACACGAGGAAAACAACTGGTAAAATAAAGAAAAAGACACCTGCACAGGCGGTGACGATGGGGTTTAACCCTCGGACAGTACAGTTGGGTCTCGAGTCAACTTTAATGTGAAGCCCAATGATGAGAATGACTGCTGTACAAAGGCTGACTATCCATGCAATGACTATCATTCGCAGGACCCTAGCGTCGTGCATGCGCAGTTGGTACAGGAGAGATGACGTCACAGCCACGTAACGATCCCAGCTCACCAAGCAAAGGTTAAGGACCGAGGCGATGCAAAACCAAAAGTTGGCGAGAAGCCACGCTTTGCATGTCCAGGAACCGAAAATCCATCGACCTGGAAGCGAGAACAACGCACGGTTAAGTTTTGATTGGGGAGAATCCGCCAGGGAACACTGCTGTGTGTTTGCTATGTGAAATTAGCATACAAATCAGTGATCGACTTCTGACTGACTGTGATGCTGTTAAGGGGGAGAACCCGCCGGGGAACACTGCTGTGTGTTTGCTATGTGAAATTAGCATACAAATCATTGATCGACTTCTGACTGACTGTGATGCTGTTAAGGGGGAGAACCCGGCGGGGAACACTGCTGTGTGTTTGCTATGTGAAATTAGCATACAAATCATTGATCGACTCAGTTCTGACTGACTGTGATGCTGTTAAGGGGGAGAACCCGGCGGGGAACACTGCTGTGTGTTTGCTATGTGAAATTAGCATACAAATATTCGACTGAATAAAGTCATTATTATTATTATTTATATCCTGGCAAAGTTTTACCGAAATCCAATCGTAAGAGAACTCTTCTGTCCGAAAACGTTCAAACCAAATCCACTGTTGGTCGTAATAAGAATATTTTCAGGATTTTATCCCTGCACTCGCCGTCTAAAAGTTCGGAGCCATTTTGAAAACCATCGAACTGAGACGTGACGTCACGAATAGCAACATGACGATACCGTGGTTTGCCTAGACGCCCCGCCCCCTCTCTCCTGCTCACGAGCAAAGAGGGCGTTAACTTTTCCACAGGAAGCCCGACTCTAAAAATGAGATCCGTTCTTTGTCGTTGACCTCAAATCGCCAACTGGGTTCTACAGCGCATGCGCCGGCCGCTAAGATAATCACCGAAGGCTCTAACAACATGATTTATCAATACGAGACTCGCAAACCTTGTTGTCGTCTTGTTTTGAAAATAACACCACAATAATTCATAGAGATATGGATTTATCAATCCAGTACTAGTACTGCAAAGGGTTTAGAGATCTTTAGAACTTAGAACGAAGTGAGTTGATACACGCAGTGAAGAGAACAGTTGTGAGGTTTTCAGCTGACCGAACCGAGGTGAACCCATATTTACACTTCATCCAAACATTGTTTAATCACTCTGCGATGCTCTAGTTTATGTATACGGTATTTGTATTTATATGGATATATTTATGGTACCAAATAAACTGTCATTGTCATTCATGATTCGCTGAGTTTGTGCAATAGCAGTACTGAAATGTTCTACTGAGTCACCCAACGAGTGACCAAACACTGTTTTAATCGCACTATAAGATATCTATATTTAGTTCAAATAGGCTACATTTCAGTTAGAAGCCCGACTTCACGCTAGTAGAGCGTCTAGTTATATTATTCAATTTGAATCCATTGCGGAGGCAAGCTAATACTAACTAATACTAATACCGTGCAGTAAAAGAATTTACACCACGGCTTTACACCACGATAATGACGTCGCCACACCGGGTTGTCACGTCATAACCACACGTCACGTGGTACAAATCAACCAACCAGAAGATCGGAATTTGTACAATGTATGAAAATTGAATAATAAGAGAAAATAATAACTAACACTAATAAAACTATGATTAGATAAATTAGTCAAGCATGAAAGATAATAAAAAATATTTTAAAAACTCAAAAATAGTAATGACTTTGTATTATACTAGCAACGACTCATTTATCAAGCTGAACATCATCAGTCATGTGAATACAGCCCCAACTTCACTATTCCCCATTCACACTCAGACTTAACTATATGTTTAAACACGAGGACGCACTATAAAAGGGCATTGCTCCGCCCACAATTTTTGAATAATAATGAGTTTCAATATGGTGGACAATGGTTGAACATGGCTGAACAACGGGGTAAAATGATTTTCTTAATAAAGTCACATTTCAACAGCCAAGTTAATGAAGAAATTGTAATTATAAGTCTAAAACAGTTATAGAGTGGAACCCGGTTAATACGGACACCATCGGGGCGAGACGCAGTGTCCGTATTAACCGGGTGTCCGTATTAAACGGGTGTATTTTATAGGCATTTGTATGAGTTTCGATTCGGCCGAGACAGAACAACATGTCCGTATTAACCGGGTGTCCGTAAGGCCGGGTTCCACTGTATAATTGACGAACGTGTCAATATTTTTCGTATTCGGTAGTTGTCTATACGATTTTCAAAGTCGCACCACGCGTACGTAAGGTTATTATTATTATTATTATTATTATTATTATTATTATTATTATTATTATTATTATTATTATTATTATTATTATTATTATTATTATTATTATTATTATTATTATTATTATTATTATTATTATTATTATTATTATTATTATTATTATTATTATTATTATTATTATTATTATTATTATTATTATTACGAAGAATGTTTTAAATTTCGCGCGCCATGTATCAACAATCATCCTACAAACTCATGAGCCGAAATCATCTTTTCGGTCATTTCTGACATAAAGCGACAAGAGTAATGTTTTCATTGCACAAGTTACGTTCGCCTTTGTCGTCGTTCGTCTTGTTATGGTGTCGTCGTTCGTCTTGTTATGGTGTCGTCGTTATGGTGTCTTGTTATCAGCTAAATGTGTCGAGTATTTGTATATCTCTGTACTGTTATGCTGTGAGTATATATTTAATTCGCAAATGGCATTTCCATGTCTTGGCGGGAATGTTTTAGGATAACCTACGAAAGAAACGATAAGCATAATAATACTGGCTAGAGCTGAGCCGTGTACGAAAGCCGAGAAGGGCCACTCTGTTTTCCGAACTTATACTTCAAAATTTCCGTGTTCATACTTCAACATTTCTGTGTTCATACTTCAAAATTTCTGTGTTCATACTTTCATTTCTGTGTTCATAGTTCAAAATTTCTGTGTTCATAGTTCAAAATTTCTGTGTTCACTTCAAAATTTCTGTTGTTCAAATTTCAAAATGTGTTCATACTTCAAAAAATTTTCATGTTCAAAATAGTTCATAGATTTCCAAATTCATACAGTGAAAGCCCGCGTATATTAGAACCTACATTTTTCCAGGTCAGGCTGAATAGGTTCTTATTTGATGCGTAAGAAGAAGTCGGGCTGTTGAGGTTAAATAGGTTCTTATTTTTGAAAGGTATTAAAACTTAAAGTGGTGGGGGTCATGAGTTTGTAGATACAGATGTATAACGCCGGTTTGTGGCCTATGCCGCTCAAATAAATTACTACATAAATTAGGTCAAAATTATGATTAATGTCTTCAATAACCTGAACTGAAAACTGTATCATTGCTATGTACGCTATGCCTTCAGTTTTGTTTTCAGTACTAACAGTGTAACTGACCTCCCAAATAAGAACCTGTTTTCAAAAATAGGTTCTTATAAAATGTTTGTCATAATTTCCGTATTCACAGTTCAAAATTTCCGTATTCACAGTTCAAAATTTCCGTATTCATAGTTCAAAATTTCCGTATTCATAGTTCAAAATTTCCGTGTTCATACTTCAAAATTTCCGTGTTCATAGTTCAAAATTTCCGTGTTCATAGTTCAAAATTTCCGTGTTCATAGTTCAAAATTTCCGTGTTCATAGTTCAAAATTTCCGTGTTCATAGTTCAAAAATTTCCGTGTTCATAGTTCAAAATTTCCGTGTTCATACTCAAAATTTCCGTGTTCATAGTTCAAAATTTCCGTGTTCATAGTTCAAAATTTCCGTGTTCATAGTTCAAAATTTCCGTGTTCATAGTTCAAAATTTCCGTGTTCATAGTTCAAAATTTCCGTGTTCATAGTTCAAAATTCCCGAATTCGTAAAATTCAAAATTTTCAAAATTCGTTCCTTCCACAGTCATTGTTTTCTTGTAGTGCGGGTGTATATGTCGGCAAAACGCTTGATGAAACCCGAATTCCGTCTATGAACACCAACAGTGCTAACAGCCTATAGGAGCAACGACAAAGTATATGTTCAGTGTAAACCTTAAAATATGAGTCAGCAGGCAAACCCTAACCAAAGTAAATAACGCCTATGTCCTCATTCTTTAGCTAAATCAACGTGTATTTGTTATACGTATACTAAAGCAGGTAAGCTTAAAATGAAGGCACTAAATCTTACCAAAATATAGAAGATATCATAACTACAGGTCCAGTTGGTTGTATACCATGATAAATACCTACAATGCTATTCAAACCTAAAGAGGAAAGGATAGAAGATCGACGGATTGTGAACTATGAACACGGAAATTTTGAACTATGAACACGGAAATTTTGAACTATGAACGCGGAAATTTTGAACTATGAATACGGAAATTTTGAAGTATAAGTTCGGAAACAGAGCGGCCCTTCTCGGCTTTCGTAGCCGTGCGACTTCAAAACGGCTAACGATTCCTATGAATTCAAAGTACCATAATTTTTACCAAAGTGAAAAGTGATAGTGAATTGTACAACAAAAATTATACATGTGCGTTTTAGTACTTATTTCCAGTTTCTTGTTCATTTGATTGATTTATAGAGCTTGCAGTTCTTGAGATTCTCTCCCTATGACGTCTCGGTAGATTTGATTGACAGATCCAACGAACTTACCCTAGGTACTTTTTATAGTGCGTCCTCGTGTTTAAAATGGGGTTTAACTAAGCAGGTTTAGAACATTATCTACAAACGCTGTGTAACTTTTTGTACAAAACTGCTGGTAAACTGTCCTTTATCTTACACACAGGGGCGGATCTAGAGATTCTGAAAGGGGGGTGCACCACTAAAGGCCCCCTTCTACTAGGGGGGTGTGGGGACATGCCTCCCCAGAAAATTTTGAAATCTAGAAGCTCGAAAATGCAATTTCCATCCATTCTGGGCATCAAATGGTGGGGAGACGTGGGCGAATATGTATCAGGCCCAACTCAAAGGGGGGGGGGGATGCAGAACCTTTGGTGCAAAACCTGTTTTATCTTACAAAAATTGCTACAAACGTAGAACTTTGTGCCTGCTGGTAAATCTTTATCTTACACAGTATAAATTATCTACAAACGCTGCAGAACCTTTGGTGCAAAACTGCTGGTAAACTGCCCTTTATCTTACACAGTATAAATTATCTACAAACGCTGCAGAACCTTTGGTGCAAAACTGCTGGTAAACTGCCCTTTATCTTACACAGTATAAATTATCTACAAACGCTGCAGAACCTTTGGTGCAAAACTGCTGGTAAACTGCCCTTTATCTAACACAGTCATAAATTATCTACAAACGCTGCAGAACCTTTGGTACAAAACTGCTGGTAAACTGCTCTTTATCTTACACAGTATAAATTATCTACAAACGCTGCAGAACTTTTGGTGCAAAACTGGGTGCAAACTGTCCTTTATCCGGCTTACACAGTATAAATTCAAGGTAGTTTGATTCTTAAAATTAGTTGCGTTTTCGTTATAGAATCCAGAAAAACTTAGTTTAACTAAACACGTTTAGGTGTCAATGGGACATAAGTCGTCCCTGGAAAGAATTGTGAAGCATACATCTCTAAACTCACCTTCCATTTCATATGTTAAGTGATATGCGAGCGATATGGGAAGCACAAGAATCCCAACCAGAAAGTCTGCCAACGCTAGACTCGCCACGAAGTAAAAGGCAGAAAATCGCAGTCTTCTTGTTCTTAAAATCGTCCATAAAACCAGGAAATTCCCGACAAGAACTAAGAGCATGAGAAGCAATAAAAATGTAAATACCAAAGCAACTCGAGGCAGACTGAGAACATCTTGAAGTGTGCGAGGTCGGGAGGAGTTTGTCGACGAGTTTACTTCCATGTTCTTTGACATTCAATTGGCTTTCTTGCGCAATGGGATGTAATTGTTTTACTATAAGGAAACAAAATAACGACAAATGACTACGAACTTTTTATGTTTTATTTTATTTATATATTTTTTGTCATGATGTGTAGAATTCAGGTGATTGACAAAACAAAATGACTTAATTCTTCTATTATATTCACCGGCAGGAAGTTCTACCTTTGTCATAGATCACTTTATCAATTTTCTAAGCAAATAGTCGTATAATATGTGTAAGAGCCAGTTACTCTTTTGATAGCAACGGCCGAGTACTTGATACCGTCTAAACAAGCGAAAAATCGTGTCTGATTATTAAAGACCAAGACTAAAATACTAAAATACTAGCTTAGAGCAAAAACCGTGATCTATTGATTGCCGAGCTAAATGATTAGCAGTAGCCATCACTATAGTGCGACAACAATTCCTTTTCGACGCTTGAAAATAATAAAAACGATCAGTAAATCCGGTGAAGAACCCCGAGCAACACTTTTTAACTACTAAAAGGCTTCCGATTAACTTCAAAGCAATTTTTTTCTGAATCCAAAGGAAATAAAACCAAAGCAGGTCTTCTATATATTTTTTCAAACAAACTAGAGGAGCAAAATATTACTTACAATATACCTTGCAATGTCTTAGAGAAGTTTATTCCTCGTTTTCACTTCTTAGAGTTCTCGATGACGAAACTCAGAAAAGGCAAGTTACCAATGGAGCAGATGTTTGAATCTTGAATATATTACTTATAAGTGAGTATGTTCCGTTCATCGAGGGCAGAGACTTGAGCATCCCTACTTTAACTGACAGCGGGCGCGTTTCATTAAATGATCAAGCAAAAAGTCGTCAATAATGTTAGATAATAATAATAATAATATAATAATAATAATCAATAATTACTACACAAGTAGAGAGAAAAACCAGCCGTGTTTATCTGAAAAACAGTTAAAAAGCAAATAGATGAAAAGAGGAACCGTATCCATAAATGTCCGATTAATCTCCCAATTTGCCTTCAGTGTCAAAATGATACAATTAAATCTCATTTATTAAAAAGTACAATTGTTCAAATACACGAACTCGTGCAAACTTAATTTATGGAGTTCATCAAAAGGAAGCCATTTAAATGTTGCGATATCGTAAGATTGTGATTGGATTATATTATATTACCTCTTTCTACTTGGCTCACGAGGAAGCCATGTAATGTTGTGACATTGACGCTCAGAAGGAAGCCAGTTGAGTGTCGTGTCAACTATACTGCATTTTCTGATTTGCTAAGAAGGAAACCTAAGGAAGTGGAAAACCTATAAAAATAGTAATGAATTCTAGAACACGGAACAATTTGCTAGTTTTTAGTCTCTGCAGATAGTACGTTCCTGTCCTTATAGGTGAGGTGCCGTCTGGTGTTTGTTGTCTCCCCAACTCAAACAAACCTTTTCTGAACAATAGACGTTTTTACAAATTATGGGATGCCCAGGGTGCAAGCTAGTAACCATTTGGCCATGAAAAACTACGAAAACCTAATTTAAAGCAATGAATTTGTACAAAATTATACAACAATACACAACACATGTAGATATTAAGTCATACAGCACTATGGTTAGAGTGACATAGAAAAATAATATATTGACGCGACTCCACTCTCTACAGTTTTTGGGTCATTTGCACCCTGGCATCCCATAATGTTTTAGCCAAAACAATAGAATCCAAAATGGCCGCCGTATCGGTAAAAAGGTCTATTAGGAAAACATATAATCATGATATTTTGTTGTCGGCTTTCTCCGTGTGATTCAAATCTGTGATAAAAACACGGCCTATAAATAAACGAATGAAACATCAACGAGCGAGCGGCGGCGGCCTCAAGGAAAAAAAAATAAATTAAGCGGATATTAACATTTTTCAATATTTGTATTCAATACAAATTGATTTGTGTTCGTGAGCGGATGTTATGCATCTCACGCTGAGGTTTCTGCACGACATGAGTGGGAGTCGCTCCTCTATCTAAGAGTGGGAGTCGCTCCTTTATACATTATACTTTATATGCATGCTATTGGTTTTTTATACGCGTTTAAAAAATATTATTAATTTATAAAATAATTTAGATATAACGCGCGCTCTGATTGGTTAATTACTATGTTGATATGAGGCTATGTAAACATGGTTCATGACCTTGAACAACCTTGAAGCGATGCAGTGGATTTGATTGTAAAAATAACTGACCACAAATGTATTTTTTTCTGTTGTCAAACATGTTTTATTTACTAAACAAAAGCCATAGAATTACAGTTTTTCTTGTTTAGTTAAGTTCAAGTTCTATCTAGATGTGATTTTGATGATTTTAAACCGAAAATTAAGTAATTTTGCAAGAATTGAGCTTCAAGTTCATTCAAACTCGGCCGGCAAGACTGACTCGACGAACCGTCCAATTATTTCTGTCCACAATAACGAAGAAAACTAAATATAACGGCTCAGTTTTCTCAATCACATACTAACCATTTTATAAGTTATACTTAGCTACACATAAGTCTTATATTTTCTCAAGTGTACTACTGAAAATATCAAGAAAAGATAGCCGTATTTATACTCACAAAAGAGTAAAAACAGAGCGATTCTTGTAGCTACACGGTGGGTTCGCCAGAACATTCATATCTCTAGTAAAATATATGTCAAAGAGAAAACATATCTTGAAATGTCTCAGAAACGTCCATCGTTTATACATTCTTGTCGAGAAAAGCGACGAAAAGATTCAAAAATACGACAAAAACTGTGGATATTTGGCTACCTGACTTCGTGCTCCATTCCGAAGATGTCAAATATTTCAGAAAGTTTGACGACTCTTCGTCATTGATCGTGATTCGGCTCAGCTTTTCTCACTTTTCTTCGTGTTTCGTGTTCACAGGATACAAAAACAAAGTGTAACAAGCATTCTTCTGCAATTTTCTGACAGAAAATAGCATTCTTCAAATCGTATTTCGTGTCAAAACAGTAAACTGCACAGATAAAAGTTGTCGAGTCGCTTTGCCATTTTGATTTCTTTCGTGAGATTTGATTGGATGATGGGCGATTTCTGACGCTTTTCAGGAGAATTGAAATTTTGATCACTAAAATCTCGCGAAAATAAAGGAGTTTTACGAAAGAAATCCTTGTAGTTATTTTATAAAACAAATAGAAAACGTTTCCCGTGTTTACATAGCCTGATATAAATACGAGGGAAAGTTTGGGAGAAGTCTCGAGCTCTGTGTAAAACCTCGCCAGAGGCTCGGTTTTACACAATAGCTCTCGACTTCTCCCAAACTTCCCTCGTGTTTATATTTAACAAATAGAACAGCTTTTTCCGTGCTCCGTTCAGTAATACAGCACGAAGGAAGTGACGAAAGCACGAAAGAAGTGTAGGGAGAGCACGAGCCGTAGGCGAGTGCTTTCCACACTTCTTGAGTGCTCTCAGCACCTCCTGAGTGCTGTATTACTGAACGGAACACGGAAAAAAGCTGTTCTATTTGCTTTATTTTATAGAATGGTGAGAAAAAGGGCAAGAAAGTTTAGGATTCTGTTGTGTTTTTGAATAACATTTTAGCGAGTGAAGTGCGCGCGCTACTGACGCCAGTTACGAAACCAAACAGCCGAAAAACAGCGTCATCAAACCGTGCTCCGTTCTCTGATACAGCACAGTTTTCAGCCAATCAGAGCGCGCGGATTGACTTGACTATATAATAACAGGCTATGTAAACACGGGAAACGTTTTCTACTTGTTTTATAAAATAACTACAAGGATTTCTTTCGTAAAACTCCTTTATTTACGCGAGATTTTAGTGATCAAAATTTCAATTCTCCTGAAAAGCGTCAGAAATCGCCCATCATCCAATCAAATCTCACGAAAGAAATCAAAATGGCAAAGCAATACTCGACAACTTTTATCTGTGCAGTTTACTGTTTTGACACGAAAAACTATTTGAAGAATGCTATTTTCTGTCAGAAAATTACAGAAGAATGCTTGTTACACTTTGTTTTTGTATCCTGTGAACACGAAACACGAAGAAAAGTGAGAAAAGCTGAGCCGAATCACGATCAATGACGAAGAGTCGTCAAACTTTCTGAAATATTTGACATCTTGATGAATGGAGCACGAAGTCAGGTAGCCAAATATCTACATTTTTTGTCGTATTTTTAACTCGTGGATTGCGAAGCATCCACGAGTTATTGAGGGATCAAGGATGTGATATTTTTAGAACCGGAAGTGGCGAACCCGCCGTGTAGCTACTCACTCACTCTTTTGGGCAAATTGTAAACTTTTTTGAAGCGGGACTGGAAAACTAGACATGAGGCTTCAGATTTAAAAAAATGGCTCCGAATTTTTCTAAGGAAATCTTGCACTCTTTACTCGTCAGAGTGTTCAGTGTGTGGTCAAAGACGATAATATCTTCAAAAACTTGATATCGTCATCCCCTTCCATTCGTGAGGAAGCTGTTAGAAAAACGAAGAGATGGCTACGTCGCTACGACTAGTAAGCTTTATAAGCTTACTGACTCATTACTGGTTTCGCTCTACAAGCGTTTACTCGGGCTTCAAATACAAATTAAAGTG
Organism: Actinostola sp. cb2023; assembly: GCA_033675265.1. Lineage (NCBI taxonomy): Eukaryota > Metazoa > Cnidaria > Anthozoa > Actiniaria > Actinostolidae > Actinostola > Actinostola sp. cb2023. The sequence continues at coordinate 289,116 of JAUJYZ010001082.1, forward strand.
CTGTTGAATGCTAAACATTGCTACATAAGCTTTTCATCCAAGAATAAGGATGTTAGGATATCTGCCCATTGTAGTCATGCAACTGTTATTTTATTGATGAAACATTAAAAGCCTTGAAAGCTTTTATCAGTTACATGTATACAAGCCCTTGAAGTTAAATTAAAAAGCTGTTGCATTGTAAAGAAATCATATATGACCAAATATCCTGGATTTTCAGTTCATTTAATCAGTGACGACTACGAAGCTTTCAATGTAAAAGGTATGGACCCAAATCGGAACCCCACATAGGAAACTTGGAGACTCGAGCACAATCAAGATTACCTACATAATACATTGTTATAATTGACAACTAGTGAATTTTATTGAAACTCATACTTTTTCAGTAACTGACAATAACTAAAATAAAAGGAAGAACATATAATAATGAATCAGATCAGATGAGGAATGTTTCGTAATGAGTTTTCCATTATTAATGTTTCACAATTCAGTGTGTAAACTTTCTATGGTCATTGTTTATTCTGAACAGCAATTATTGTTAATATGAATGAAATAATTTTCCCTCAACAGACATTCAAAATCAAGCTGATGCCCGGATAACCCACAAAATATGCCTCAACCCTCATTAATAACTATCAAATTGATAGTCTTTGTATACTGTGAGCATTGAGGGAATTGCGAAATATCAAAAACATCCACAGCTTGTTGATCATTCCGAAAGATAACTGCAAAGTCACGTGCTGGTTTGAAGCATGCCCTAATGTCTTCTTCAAGGCGTTCTCGTCAAATCTAAAATATTGCCTTGACTATATTAAGGTGCTCTTATTGTTTTGTTTGGATGCCTTTGATTGAATCTTTTCTATCGCTTTCTCAATGCAGCAAGAATGTATAAACGATGGACGTTTCTGAGACATTTCAAAAGATAGCCTTTTTTTTCTCTTTGACATATGAATAGAGCGGTTTACTTTTTATAGTAGATTATTGAATGATTCTGGCGAACCCGCACAGTGTAGCTACAAGAATCGCTCTCTTTTTACTCTTTTGTGAGTATAAGCTTAAGTTATATACGCTAACTTTTTGATTTCGTCTCTACAATAGTAAGCTGTTGTTGACAATCTTGTAATATTGATTCAGTACTAGCTTTATGTAGTTCGTACGATTCTATCAGGCCGCTTTGAAGTTCTCACCTTTTCTTCAAGATATCTGTTTGCTTTTTGTCGTCAAACTTCAGTTCATCAGGCTTCGTGTTGTGTAATACACTGTGCATAGCTATGCAGTTCTCAGATGAAATTTGAGTTCATAAGCCGTTATTTTGTAGCTATTTAGTTCGTGGACCGACCCGTTTCGAAAACGCTTCTTCTTTTATTGTGGACAGAAATAATTGGACGTAATTCGTCGAGTTTCTTAACGGTCGAGTTTGAATGAACTTGAAGCTCAATTCTTGCAAAATTAATATTTTCGGTTTAAAATCATCACATCACATCTAGATAGAACTTGAACTTAACTAAAGCCTGCGAGAAAAACTGTAATTCTATGGTTTTCATGTTTAGTAAATAAAACATGTTTGACAACAGAAAAAAATACATTTGTGGTCAGTTATTTTTACAATCAAATTAATCCACTGCATCGCTTCAAGGTTGTTCAAGGTCATGAACCATGTTTACATAGCCTCATCATATCAACATAGTGATTCCCTTGAAAAAGAAGCAAATCCTAGAATTTTCTATAGCTTGGCATGGTGATACATTACGGTATGGAGTTTCAAAAAATGCAATAAAAAGAGGGGGTCACCGTGCTCATTTATGCGCTACACTGCTTTGAAATTATGGTATTTTAGGTCTTTCAGTCGAGTCTCGCGTGATCGGGATCGGGTAAATAATTTTCCACAACTTAACTGGCCGTCTCTCTAAAAACCTCTCAGTCGCGTTTTCGCTTCTAAAATAAATATCTCCCAAACTCTAGCTAATGAAAGACTATATCAAGGTTAAAACTAAAACGGGTTTGGTTTGCTTCAAAATATTTTTATTTTATTTTATTTTATTTTTTGAAATGATTCCGTCTGAGAGCTGGTCAAGAGGACAAATTTGCATGAAATTATGCACTTTTTTACGGCGCTGTACAAACTTCGTCTCGCATTAGCCAGCGAAACATTGTATATCATGTTGTAGATAAATGTATATCTAGTTTGTCTAGAGGTAAAGCGTTATTCAATCGGTTCAGCCGTTTATGAGAAAATTAGTTGATAATTAACCCCACTAAGATCTAACTGAACGGCGGCTCAAAATTACCCAACTTTACTCGATTATTTTGCAAAAGTGGCACATCGCTGGCCTCTCTCATTGACACAATCGGATTTAACATCATTTCATTTACACAAATCTGTAAAAACCTGTGTACGTTTTGGATATTTCAAAAGTTACGACAATTTCAGTTGGTGCATGTTAGACGATTTACGAATATTAATTAGGTGCAATATCTTATCCATATGAAGTTGAAAATAGCTTACCTCCTTCCTAAATCGCTGTATTTGGAAATGTTGACCTGGAATGAAGTCTAGCATGGGTAAAATGGGAAACATGAGCGATTTAGGAAGGAGGTAAGCTGTTTTCAACTTCATCATATGGATAAGATATCTGAGATATTGCACCCAATTAATATTCGTAAATCGTCTAACATGCACCAACTGAAATTGTCGTAACTTTTGAAATATCCAAAACGTACACAGGTTTTTACAGATTTGTGTAAATGAAATGATGTTCAATCCGATTGTGTCAATGAGAGAGTCCAGCGAGGTGCCACTTTTGCAAAATAATCGAGTAAAGTTGGGTAATTTTGAGCCGCCGTTCAGTTAGATCTTAGTGGGGTTAATTATCAACTAATTTTCTCATAAACGGCTGAACCGATTAATAACGCTTTACCTCTAGACAAACTAGATACATTTATCTACAACATGATATAAAAAGTTTCGCTGGATAATGCGAGACGAAGTTTCTACAGCGCCGTAAAGATGAGTGCATAATTTCATGCAAATTTGACCTCTTGACCAGCTCTCAGACGGAATCATTTCAAAAAATAAAATAAAATAAAATAAAAATATTTTGAAGCAAACCAAACCCGTTTTAGTTTTAACCTTGATATAGTCTTTCATTAGCTAGAGTTTGGGAGATATTTATTCTAGAAGCGAAAACGACTGAGAGGTTTTTAAAGAGACGGCCAGTTAAAAGACAAACTATTAATAATGAACTAATGTGTTTGCTATAGCTTTTGTATCTCTAGCCTACCGTCTGATAGTAAGAAAATGCTCGAATTTTGCATTGTTGTCGAAAAATAGAACAAAAAACACAGATGTTTGAAGCACCGAGAGGGTCTAAAAATCGATACTCCGTATGCTTTCATTCAATTTTTTTTACGTTTGAAATCCTAAATTTTTTTAATACTTTGCTATATACTAGAGAACTATAGTGTGATGAAAGTTATTGAATAAAAAATGGGGGTCACCGTGCTCGTTTTCGATTTATTTTGAGAAAACTTCAGTTACACTTGAAATATTGAACGATTTCCAATGGTCTCCAATGTGCGCGAGCTCGCGCGAGCTTCAGAATCTTGCGCAGTAGAGCGTGAGCAATGCAAAACAAGGGAATTACCTTAACCAATCAGAGCGCGCGTTATATCTAAATTATTTTATAAATACATATACAGTCATTTGCAAAAATTCTGGCCGCCACGATATATCAATATATCAATATATCGGGTGCATTATGGGTAATTAAATAATACTATTTTCAGTTTCCTAACTTATTAAATGAAGTAAAATGTACAAACAACAAACGTAAGACTAAAATAAACATTATAATAAATATTTCTACCAACTTTGCTGGCGTTAACCTGCTTTAAGGGGAATTTTAGATTATTTAATTACCCATAATGCACCCGATATATTGATGTATTGATATTTCGTAGCGGCCAGAATTTTTGCAAATGACTGTATTGTAGACTGTATATATATATACATTGTAAATATTGCTAATATTATTATTATAATAATTTTTTTTCCGATCTATTTATTGTATACTGTATATGTGTCGCAGGGCTCCTTTTGATATCAGAGGCTACTAGCCACTGACTGGACTACTCAAGCATGTTAAGGCCTGGGTTTTGGGTAAAACACTCAAATTTGCCTTAATTGCGTTTGGAACAGAAATACAAAACGATTTTCGGCTACATAATATATCTCATGAACCTTAACATTTTGGTACGTATTTCAAAATAAGGGATGGGTCACGTGACCTGTTACGTCACAAATCATGTTTTGCAATATGGGGAGACGGAGACAAAAGGTACCAAAGTTATTTTTGTGTTTTTACCTTTATTTTAATGTCCTTATTATGAATCTGCCTTAACACCTGGACCATCATTCATTTTAAAGGAGATATTATGTAAAATAGGTCACGTGACTAGATTTTTTCTATTACGTAGTTAAATATCTCCTTAAATGAGAATGATGGTCCAGGTGTTAAGGCAGATCCATAATAAGGACATTAAAACAAAGGTAAAAACACAAAAATAACTTTGATACCTTTTGTCTCCATCTCCCCAAATTGAAAAACGTGATTTGTGACGTAACAGGTCACGTGACCATCCCTTATTTTGAAATACGTACCAAAATTTTAAGGTTCATGAGATATATTATGTAGCCGAAAATCGTTTTGTTTTTCTGTTCCAAACACAATTAAGGCAAATTTAACGTTTTAGGGGAATTCTTTAAAATCCCAGGCCAACATGCTTGAGTACCCTGCAGTTTTATTTCAGTTTAAATAAAGGTGTCTATCTATCTATCTATCTATCTATCTATCTATCTATCTATCTGTCTGTCTGTCTGTCTGTCTGTCTGTCTGTCTGTCTGTCTGTCTGTCTGTCTGTCTGTCTGTCTGTCTTTCTGTCTGTCTGTCTGTCTGTCTGTCTGTCTGTCTGTCTGTCTGTCTGTCTGTCTGTCTATCTATCTGTCTGTCTCGCTCTTTATCTAAGAGTGGGAGTCGCTCCTATCTAAGAGTGGGAGTCGCTCCTCTATCTAAGAGTGGGAGTCGTCTAAGAGTGGGAGTCTCCTCTATCTAGTGGGAGAGTAAGAGTGGGAGTCTCTCTCTATCTAAGAGTGGGAGTCGCTCCTCTATCTAAGAGTGGGAGTCGCTCCTCTATCTAAGAGTGGGAGTCGCTCCTTTATCTAAGAGTGGGAGTCGCTCCTCTATCTAAGAGTGGGAGTCGCTCCTCTATCTAAGAGTGGGAGTCGCTCCTCTATCTCTAAGAGTGGGAGTCGCTCCTCTATCTAAGAGTGGGAGTCGCTCCTTTATCTAAGAGTGGGAGTCGCTCCTTTATCTAAGAGTGGGAGTCGCTCCTTTATCTAAGAGTGGGAGTCGCTCCTTTATCTAAGAGTGGGAGTCGCTCCTTTATCTAAGAGTGGGAGTCGCTCCTTTATCTAAGAGTGGGAGTCGCTCCTTTATCTCGCTCCTTTATCTAAGAGTGGGAGTATCTAAGAGTGGGAGTCGCTCCTCTATCTAAGAGTGGGAGTCGCTCCTTTATCTAAGAGTGGGAGTCGCTCCTTTATCTAAGAGTGGGAGTCGTTTATCTCGCTCTATCTAAGAGTGGGAGTCGCTCCTCTATCTAAGAGTGGGAGTCGCTCCTTTATCTAAGAGTGGGAGTCGCTCCTTTATCTAAGAGTGGGAGTCGCTCCTTTATCTAACAAGTGGGAGTCGCTCCTTCTATCAAAATGTTCCAGTTGGGGAGCTCATTTATATAAAAAACGCAGTCGCAGTTATGTAAGAGTGGGAGTCGCTCCTTTATCTAAGAGTGGGAGTCGCGATGAAATATCTAAGAGTATTTCTCTTCTTCGAAAAGTGGGAGTCGATATCTTCAAGAGGTGAGATACCTCCTTGTATCTAAGAGTAAAAGTATTTCAAAACAAAAAAAGAGTTATCATCGATTACATTGGTCGCTTGGAGATACGAATTTTATCTCGAGTATTGATAATATCTCTCACGAGTGAGCCCAGCGACCATGTAATAATCTCTATGTAAATAGTGTGTAAATAGTGTGTAAATAGTATGTAAATAGTGTGAGTAGTATGTAAATAGTGTGTAAATAGTATGTAAATAGTGTGTAAATAGTATGTAAATAGTGTGTAAATAGTGTGTAAATAGTGTCTAAAGTGTGTAAATAGTGTGTCAATAGTGTGTAAATAGTGTGTAAATAGTGTGTAAATAGTATGTAAATAATGTGTAAGTGTGTAAATAGTGTGTAAATAGTGTGTAAATAGTGTGTAAATAGTATGTAAATAGTGTGTAAATAGTGTGTAAATAGTGTGTAAATAGTGTGTAAAAGTGTGTAAATAGTAGTGTAAATAGTGTGTAAATAGTGTGTAAATTTGTATAAAGTGAGTGTAAATAGTGTGTAAATAGTGTGTAAATAGTGTGTAAATAGTGTGTAAATAGTATGTAATAGTGTGTAAATAGTATGTAAATAATATGTAAATAGTGTGTAAATAGTGTGTAAATAGTGTGTAAATAGTATGTAAATAGTGTGTAAATAGTGTGTAAATAGTATGTAAATAGTGTGTAAAAATAGTGTGTAAATAGTATGTAAATAGTATGTAAATAGTATGTAAATAGTGTGTAAATAGTGTGTAAATAGTATGTAAATAGTGTGTAAATAGTATGTAAATAATATGTAAATAGTATGTAAATAGTGTGTAAATAATATGAAAGTAGTATGTAAATAGTATGTAAATAGTGTGTAAATAGTATGTAAATAGTATGTAAATAGTATGTAAATAGTGTGTAAATAGTGTGTAAATAGTGTGTAAATAGTGTGTAAATAGTGTGTAAATAGTGTGTAAATAGTATGTAAATAGTATGTAAATAGTATGTAAATAGTGTGTAAATAGTGTGTAAATAATATGTAAATAGTGTGTAAATAGTATGTAAATAGTATGTAAATAGTGTGTAAATAGTGTGTAAATAGTGTGTAAATAGTATGTAAATAGTGTGTAAATAGTGTGTAAATAGTGTGTAAATAGTGTGTAAATAGTGTGTAAATAGTGTGTAAATAGTGTGTAAATAGTGTGTAAATAGTGTGTAAATAGTATGTAAATATATGTAAATAGTGTGTAAATAGTGTGTAAATAGTATGTAAATAGTGTGTAAATAGTGTGTAAATAGTGTGTAAATAGTGTGTAAATAGTGTGTAAATAGTATGTAAAATAGTATGTAAATAGTGTGTAAATAGTGTGTAAATAGTGTGTAAATAGTGTGTAAATAGTGTGTAAATAGTGTAAATAGTGTGTAAATAGTGTGTAAATAGTATGTAAATAGTGTGTAAATAGTGTGTAAATAGTATGTAAATAGTGTGTAAATAGTGTGTAAATAGTGTGTAAATAGTATGTAAATAGTGTGTAAATAGTGTGTAAATAGTGTGTAAATAGTGTGTAAATAGTGTGTAAATAGTGTGTAAATAGTGTGTAAATAGTGTGTAAATAGTATGTAAATAGTGTGTAAATAGTGTGTAAATAGTGTGTAAATAGTGTGTAAATAGTGTGTAAATAGTGTGTAAATAGTATGTAAATAGTGTGTAAATAGTGTGTAAATAGTGTGTAAATAGTGTGTAAATAGTGTGTAAATAGTGTGTAAATAGTGTGTAAATAGTATGTAAATAGTGTGTAAATAGTGTGTAAATAGTGTGTAAATAGTATGTAAATAGTGTGTAAATAGTGTGTAAATAGTATGTAAATAGTGTGTAAATAGTGTGTAAATAGTGTGTAAATAGTGTGTAAATAGTGTGTAAATAGTGTGTAAATAGTATGTAAATAATATGTAAATAGTGTGTAAATAGTGTGTAAATAATATGTAAATAGTGTGTAAAAGTAGTAAATGTAAATAGTGTGTAAATAGTGTGTAAATAGTGTGTAAATAGTATGTAAATAGTATGTAAATAGTGTGTAAATAGTGTGTAAATAGTATGTAAATAGTGTGTAAATAGTGTGTAAATAGTATGTAAATAGTGTGTAAATAGTGTGTAAATAGTGTGTAAATAGTGTGTAAATAGTGTGTAAATAGTGTGTAAATAGTATGTAAATAGTATGTAAATAGTGTGTAAATAGTGTGTAAATAGTATGTAAATAGTGTGTAAATAGTATGTAAATAGTATGTAAATGTATGTAAATAGTATGTAAATAGTGTGTAAATAGTATGTAAATAATACGTAAATAGTGTGTAAATAGTGTGTAAATAATATGTAAATAGTGTGTAAATAGTATGTAAATAGTGTGTAAATAGTGTGTAAATAGTATGTAAATAGTATGTAAATAGTGTGTAAATAGTGTGTAAATAGTGTGTAAATAGTGTGTAAATAGTGTGTAAATAGTGTGTAAATAGTGTGTAAATAGTGTGTAAATAGTATGTAAATAGTGTGTGTGTAAATAATATGTAAATAGTGTGTAAAGAGTGTGTAAATAGTATGTAAATAGTGTGTAAATAGTGTGTAAATAGTATGTAAATAGTATGTAAATAGTGTGTAAATAGTGTGTAAATAGTGTGTAAATAGTGTGTAAATAGTGTGTAAATAGTGTGCAAATAGTGTGTAAATAGTGTGTAAATAGTGTGTAAATAGTGTGTAAATAGTGTGTAAATAGTATGTAAATAGTGTGTAAATAGTGTGTAAATAGTGTGTAAATAGTGTGTAAATAGTGTGTAAATAGTGTGTAAATAGTGTGTGAAAATAGTGTGTAAATAGTGTGTAAATAGTGTGTAAATAGTGTAAATGTAAATAGTGTGTAAATAGTGTGTAAATAGTGTGTAAATAGTGTGTAAATAGTGTGTAAATAGTGTGTAAAATGTGTGTGTAAATAGTGTGTAAATAGTGTGTAAATAGTGTGTAAATAGTGTGTAAATAGTGTGTAAATAGTGTGTAAATAGTATGTAAATAGTGTGTAAATAGTGTGTAAATAGTGTGTAAATAGTGTGTAAATAGTGTGTAAATAGTGTGTAAATAGTATGTAAATAGTATGTAAATAGTGTGTAAATAGTGTGTAAATAGTGTGTAAATAGTGTGTAAATAGTATGTAAATAGTGTGTAAATAGTGTGTAAATAGTGTGTAAATAGTGTGTAAATAGTGTGTAAATAGTGTGTAAATAGTAGAGTGCAAATTAGAAAAGCTTGAAAACTAAATAACTAATTAGTACTAAATAGCACTAATGAAACAATAGAAAACAATAGAAATAGCACTATTTAGTACTATTTAAAGTTAGTACTATTTCACGCTTTTCTAAAAAGCACTCTAGTGTGTAAATAGTATGTAGAGTGCAATTTAGAAAAGTGTGAAATAGTACTAATTTTAAATAGTACTAAATAGTGCTATTTCTATTGTTTTCTATTGTTTCATTAGTGCTATTTAGTTATTTAGTTATTTAGTTTTCAAGCTTTTCTAAATTGCACTCTAAATAGTATGTAAATAGTGTGTAATAGTGTGTAAATAGTATGTAAATAGTGTGTAAATAGTGTGTAAATAGTGTGTAAATAGTGTGTAAATAGTGTGTAAATAGTATGTAAATAGTGTGTAAATAGTGTGTAAATAGTGTGTAAATAGTGTGTAAATAGTGTGTAAATAGTGTGTAAATAGTGTGTAAATAGTGTGTAAATAGTATGTAAATAGTGTGTAAATAATATGTAAATAGTGTGTAAATAGTGTGTAAATTGTATGTAAATAGTGTGTAAATAGTGTGTAAATAGTATGTAAATAGTATGTAAATAGTGTGTAAATAGTGTGTAAATAGTGTGTAAATAGTATGTAAATAGTGTGTAAATAGTGTGTAAATAGTGTGTAAATAGTGTGTAAATAGTATGTAAATAGTGTGTAAATAGTGTGTAAATAGTGTGTAAATAGTGTGTAAATAGTGTGTAAATAGTGTGTAAATAGTAGAGTGCAAATTAGAAAAGCTTGAAAACTAAATAACTAATTAGCACTAAATAGCACTAATGAAACAATAGAAAACAATAGAAATATCACTATTTAGTACTATTTAAGGTTAGTACTATTTCACGCTTTTCTAAATTGCACTCTATGTAAATAGTGTGTAAATAGTGTGTAAATAGTATGTAAATAGTGTGTAAATAGTGTGTAAATAGTGTGTAAATAGTATGTAAATAGTATGTAAATAGTGTGTAAATAGTATGTAAATAGTATGTAAATAGGTGTATATACATTTATACATTACTGTAAAATATCTCGATCTAAATATATACCATACTTATTTATTTGTAACTAGTATTTATTTGCATTTGCTTCTCTATATATTTTTTCTGTATATTTCTTTTATATCTATATATTTGTACAAAAATTCTGGTACAAATAAAGCTTCTTGTATCTTGTATCTTCTGTAGAGTGCAAATTAGAAAAGCTTGAAAACTAAATAACTAATTAGTACTAAATAGCACTAATGAAACAATAGAAAACAATAGAAATAGCACTATTTAGTACTATTTAAGGTTAGTACTATTTCACGCTTTTCTAAATTGCACTCTAAATAGTGTGTAAATAGTGTGTAAATAGTGTGTAAATAGTATGTAAATAGTGTGTAAATAATATGTAAATAGTGTGTAAATAGTGTGTAAATAGTATGTAAATAGTGTGTAAATAGTGTGTAAATAGTGTGTAAATAGTGTGTAAATAGAGTGCAATTTAGAAAAGCTTGAAAACTAAATAACTAAATAACTAAATAGCACTAATGAAACAATAGAAAACAATAGAAATAGCACTATTTAGTACTATTTAAAGTTAGTACTATTTCACGCTTTTCTAAAAAGCACTCTAGTGTGTAAATAGTATGTAGAGTGCAATTTAGAAAAGTGTGAAATAGTACTAATTTTAAATAGTACTAAATAGTGCTATTTCTATTGTTTTCTATTGTTTCATTAGTGCTATTTAGTTATTTAGTTATTTAGTTTTCAAGCTTTTCTAAATTGCACTCTAAATAGTATGTAAATAGTGTGTAATAGTGTGTAAATAGTATGTAAATAGTGTGTAAATAGTGTGTAAATAGTGTGTAAATAGTGTGTAAATAGTGTGTAAATAGTATGTAAATAGTGTGTAAATAGTGTGTAAATAGTGTGTAAATAGTGTGTAAATAGTGTGTAAATAGTGTGTAAATAGTGTGTAAATAGTGTGTAAATAGTATGTAAATAGTGTGTAAATAATATGTAAATAGTGTGTAAATAGTGTGTAAATTGTATGTAAATAGTGTGTAAATAGTGTGTAAATAGTATGTAAATAGTATGTAAATAGTGTGTAAATAGTGTGTAAATAGTGTGTAAATAGTATGTAAATAGTGTGTAAATAGTGTGTAAATAGTGTGTAAATAGTGTGTAAATAGTGAGTAAATAGTGTGTAAATAGTGTGTAAATAGTGTGTAAATAGTGTGTAAATAGTGTGTAAATAGTGTGTAAATAGTGTGTAAATAGTGTGTAAATAGTGTGTAAATAGTGTGTAAATAGTGTGTAAATAGTGTGTAAATAGTGTGTAAATAGTGTGTAAATAGTGTGTAAATAGTGTGTAAATAGTATGTAAATAGTGTGTAAATAGTATGTAAATAGTGTGTAAATAGTGTGTAAATAGTGTGTAAATAGTGTGTAAATAGTATGTAAATAGTGTGTAAATAGTGTGTAAATCATTAGTGTGTAAATAGTGTGTAAATAGTATGTAAATAGTGTGTAAATAGTGTGTAAATAGTGTGTAAATAGTATGTAAATAGTATGTAAATAGTGTGTAAATAGTATGTAAATAGTATGTAAATAGGTGTATATACATTTATACATTACTGTAAAATATCTCGATTTAAATATATACCATACTTATTTATTTGTAACTAGTATTTATTTGCATTTGCTTCTCTATATATTTTTTCTGTATATTTGTTTTATATCTATATATTTGTACAAAAATTCTGGTACAAATAAAGCTTCTTGTATCTTGTATCTTCTGTAGAGTGCAAATTAGAAAAGCTTGAAAACTAAATAACTAATTAGCACTAAATAGCACTAATGAAACAATAGAAAACAATAGAAATAGCACTATTTAGTACTATTTAAGGTTAGTACTATTTCACACTTTTCTAAATTGCACTCTATCTTGGGAAAATATTTCACAGTTTGTTTATTTAGAACATAAAGATTATAATGGCACTGTTTGAGGGGATTTAAAGTATTTAAAATTTGGACATATTTTACGTGCTAGTCCCCATTTAATGTTAATGATCACTGAGCACAAAGTATGGGCCGAGCTTTGTGGGAACAGTTTCGCCCACTTCCTAGTTGAATGGTGAAGACAAAATGTAGACGACGACCAACAAAACGAGCGCATTTATAAACTATTGACTAACGTCACCTTGTCTGAAGACTCGGGTAGAATTCAGATTTGAAAGTGATTTGCCGCCATTTTCTTTGCAAATTGCACTGCGGTGGGAGATTTAGTGAGCGATCTTCGTCTCTATAATGATGTTCAAGAAAGTATTTGAAAGGAAATCAATAGTCTGCCTGCTTTTGTTTTGCTGTAGATGATCCTTTTCCGTATAAGGGTCGTAGATGATAAAATATCAAGGAACAAAATCCGCCGAAACAAGGAGTTATCATAAAACCAGCTACATTGTCCTTTGGGTTTATTCTCATCGAAGATGATTTCAAGAGATACTTCACAGTGAGAGTTAGTACTGACACATTGAAGGTCACATTCTGTGAATTTGAGTTCTGTACATTCAGTATTCTCAAAGTATTTTGCTCGGTTCAGTTGGGTATTTATCATTTTTGCACGTGTTTTCCTAACATTCCTACCTAAAGAACAATACTTATTAACTAGCCCCCCAGACGAAAATAGCACAAATTGACTTCTTCTAAGCTTATTCTTTGCATTCGAGAACTTATTTTAAGCTGAAAAATTGTCCCTCAATGTGAGATCGTATTATTTAGGTACTATGGTATCAGTACACTCTATTTGTTATGATTTTGACTGATTTTCATCGCTGGTGTATACCATATTACAAATTAACACTCTATGTGTTGAAGTTTATTGTAAAGGATAGCTTAATTCTTCATTTTTTTGGGACTTCTTAGAATCAGCTGTAAACCGTTTGATATAAGTTTGATTCACATTGAGATTTTATTCAGCATTGTGTTTGCGAATCGTTTATCTGAATTGGTGACGTGTCAAACTAAATTATAAGAAAACCTTTCTTAGTAGCTCACCCCCCAGCAATTTTCTTCCGTGATTTATTGCTTCACTCATGCTAGTTTCGTAAGGTCTTGTTTGTTGGAGTTGAAAAATTGTCCCTCTTGCTTTGCGGTGGATTTGAAGTGTCCAAGTACAGTATCACTCATTTACCCGACTTCTCCGTAGGAATGTTGCCGTGTTTTGGCGGATTTTGCCGGTTCCTTTATACGGAAAAAAATATCCACAGCACCACAAAAGTAGGCGGACTATTGATTTCCTTTCAATGATTTTCTTAAACTTCATTCTAGAGACGAAGATCGCTCACTAAATCTTCCACAGCAGTGCACTTGGCAAAACAATAGCGATACTTCATGTTTAGTCCGGGAGCATATGTCAGAAATTTAGGTCCCGTGGGAAATCCGTGATAGAATTAAGCCACCGGTCTAGTTGTGTCAAGGGGACCCCAAGTAACAAGAAAAATGTTGTTGCCAAGTTTGCAACCTGCACCGAGTCATTTTAGGGGCTATTTAAAAAAATGACCAAGTTCTTTTGCAGCCGTCTCAAGATGCTGGTTCATCTGTGGTTCTTGTTGAGAAAAAAATGCTCTCTGGTACATGGTGAACAAGGCTTGCAGGGTGACCATATGAGCTACCTCTCCCCTTTTCACATGATTACCATCAATTATCTGTTTTACTGTTGATGGACCATAAAGTTCGGATTCGATCCAACACAAGTCAATCCCACTGTCCTCAATAAATGCACCAATTGTTCGAAGTTGTGCCATGACCACGTGTAGCTCACCAGGGCGTAGGACTAGGTGATTAAGATCATTGCGAGCCATTTGAAGCTTCTTCGCGGGTTGATACAAACCCATATCAAGGGAAATGACAGTCTTTCTTTCAGGGCCCATGACCTTTGTAGTGATTGCTTGGGCTTGCATCAAAGTAGTAAGTAATGTGTTCCATTCATGTACTGGAGCTGCAATCAGTGGAGGAGATCCGATTCGTGTTATAGGCATGTTGTCGAGAAGAAGAGAGTTATATCCTGACCAGACAGGGACATCTGAACACATGACAGGTTCACCTTCCAAGTTGCTTTGCGTGTCATCTTCTTCTGTTTGTCTTGGTCTTTCTTCAACAGCAGTTCTTGTTAAGTTACGAGCTAATAGTCAAGCAAAATCATCGAGCTGTACGGTTATAGGCAGCTCGTTCTCTGCAAACAGACCAAAAGAAGGATACACAGGACTGTTGGGATTAGAGGGAGGTTTCTGGCACTCTAGTAAGGTTGTAAACGATTCAGGTAGATCTTTTATGGTGCGATCCACATTTGCAGTGCTTTCAAACCTAATAACAGTATTAAAAGAATAGTTTTAATGAATGATATGTTATAAAAAGAAAAACAAACTGATATAGCTCAACGCTCTCATGTGCAGTAATATACATTCAACTCTCTTAAACAAATACAACTGTTAAAATAACCTGAGATCCGGTTCCACGTCACCAGGGTCTCTCTTCTGGTAGATAGCCATTGCTACTCCGTGAAGGGTGCGCTTGCCATCGTATGTGTCTTCGGCGAAGTCTACATTGTCGATTGCAAAGAAGACATGCCTGCCAATGACGATATCTGGAGGTAGGTAGACTCCACCATTCTGTTCTATGCGTTGAAGGACACTCTTCTCTATCTGTGCCTCTACTCTCAGCAGCCTGTTGTATTCTACTGACATACCAAAGCCATGAAGCATATTTACAATCTCTTTGCATCTAAAGGCCTGGTGAACAGCCAAACCGACGGCCAGTTGCTGTGGCATTTCTTTCGTAACTTTGAGTATTTCTGACTTCTTATTTTGTGCTTGTCGTTCTGATAAGGTCATAGAGATGGTACTTTGAGAAAGACTTACTGCACGCTTGTGAACTTCTAAAGATTTTTCCTCTGCATTTAATGTTGCTTTTGGACCTTGAATGACCCATCTAAAAAAGGAGTAAAGTTCCTTTGGCAATTGCTCATCGGTGATATTGTCTAATGAACCAGTAAAATCCCACTTCTTGCTTTTGTTGATGCAATGTCGCAGCAGAACAGCAGCGTCATACAAAGTTTTGATTTGTGGCTCAGAGCTTTCGGGATAATACTCTTCTGATGACCTCATAGCTGCATCTCTGGTTTCCTTTAAGCTCACCATTTCTGGCTGGTTCATTCTATGTGGTCTGTGGAACTCAACACCAGGTATTTCTGAAGATATGAGCTGCTTCAGTGTCTTTCTGCAGCGTGAGGCATTTGCTACATTATTTTCTTGTAAAATGATAGTATAAGTAGCTTCCAGCTCTGCCATATTTAAAAGTACGTCTTCCTTTCCTTAAAGGAGAACTGAAGCCTAAGTTTATCCTTAAATAAAAACAAAGAGAATGTTGTGTACATTCATTTTCTAAGCGAATTTCCAATTGTTTTAATTTTTACGAAGAAGAAATTTGAGTTTTAATTGTAAAAAGACATGGATTGCCGCTGAATTGAGCGCGGCTCACTTCAGTAATTATTCCCCATGTCTGACGTCACCTATCCCAAGGGAAAGTGCAATCACAATGTAGAGTAATTATAAGTACATTGTATTTTCTTGTCCACGAGAAAATGTGGTGAGCGGATTTTACTATTCCCCATAAACGACGTCACAAACAAAAAGATTTGAGCCGACGGTAAAACGGCAAAATGGCGGATGATATACCATATTGAAAATAAATTATGCGATATCTAAGAAAGATTTACAAAAATTAATACTCAAGTAATGGTAATATAAGACATATCTAACTTTCTTGAGAAAATAAATTTTGTCTTCAGTTCCCCTTTAAGGACGTCTCTGTCGTGTCCAGATAAAACTCTATTCTAGCTGCTATCTCAGCACTGTCTACATTAGAACTACTGCTGTTTGATGTTTTTCTCAACACATTTGTTACATTATTTGCATAACATCTGAGGTGGTATTTAATATCGATTGCATGTGCATCACTAGCATCAATACTGGCTGTTGAGAGCTCGACAAGTAACTTTTCATTTCTCGCAAGCTCAATAGCAGCTCGCAGAGAATGACCAGCTGATGTTGTGCTTACAGAATTTAGTGTTCCTCTATATCCTGCACCTATATCACAAAAGAAGCACACATCCTTATTATATGGGGATGTCTGAGATCGTGTAAGCTGTGTATTAACGGTAGCCGGGGAAACTCTGGACTTGCGTCTTGATTCATTAGGTCCAGCAAGTTCTCTTTCATGTCTTTGCTTTACCCTTTCGAGCTTTCCTGTATGTACAACTTCTTGGTAGCATTTTCTGTGCCATGATGCGTTGTTTGAAAGAAGCTTGAGTGGTGTAATAGTTTGCAGCTTGATCCAAATGTCAGAAAACTGTGAATCTCCATATTCAACCCTCTCTTCAATAAACTTCAACAATTTCTCATGTGAAATAGGATTTTCAATAAGACCTTCATGGGTTTTCTTTTGACAAACAATACACAGAACTGTAATCGATGCTTGTCGCCTTTTCTGCCATAAAAAGGATTCCCAAGTACTTACAGAGAAAACATGGCGGTCCAATATTCTGATGATAAATACTGCTGACCAATACGACCGTGGACTGCTACTTCCCAGTCCCCTCGGGAAAACTTAACACAGGATTCCCTTATCATGATTTTATTGTACTGTTTTTATTCCTTTTTTTTCTTTCAGTGTTCTAGCTTAGTCGCTTACTACATAACTTTATTAGGATAATAAGAGCAATATTTTATATGCCGATTATCAACATTGTCAGACTATTATTGTATATTATATTGTAATTAAATTACATTTTGTAAATCAGGATTTTCATCTTAGCCGCCCCAGCTAGGTTTGACAAATATGAATATTACGATTACAGCCATTTTACATTTCAAAAGTATACACTGTACTTTCTAGTAGTTATACTGTAGTTTATTTACGTAAGTTTTGGTATTGGCCTTAATGGCTTTGTGCCGGCTATTATAAAACAAGTCACGTGACCACTCACGTGTCTATTGTATCTTCAATCGGTACATAATGGAATAGAATATCTTTACGCGTACCTTCTGCAATTTCGGTGATGTTTCATCTATATTTTGCATAGTTCTAAGTAGTTTTATAATCCAGCCTCATTTCCATGCCAGTGTGGTCACGTGACTAGCCACGTGACTAGCCACAGAGCATCTCAGGACACTGAGAACATTATGTGTTATAGTCTCTGTGATTTTAGTGAAGTTCCATCCATATCTGATAATGTTATAAGCAGTTTTATAATCCAGCCTCGTTTTCATGCTGGGTCATTACGTCATTTTTTAAAATAGCCCCTAAAATGACTCGGTGCAGGTTGCAAACTTGGCAACAACATTTTTCTTGCTACTTGAGGTCCCCTTGACACAACTAGACCGGTAGCTTAATTCTATCACGGATTTCCCACGGGACCTAAATTTCTGACATATGCTCCCGGACAAATTAACATTGTGATGTAAATGTGCCAACCATTTCCACAAAAACTTTTCACACGTTTTGTTTCAACAGCCAATCGATCTCTGGTTGGCACATCGTTGGCACATGAATGACAAAAGCTGAAGTATCGATTATGCAAATAGTACTTTGAAATCTGAATCCTAACGCATGCGCAGACAAAATGTATACATGTTACACAGGTGAATATTAAGAAACGCGCGCTCTGATTGGTCAAGAATTACGTCATGTTGCCATAGTCACCGGTGAATATAAAATGGCCGTGTGTCCCTTTATCGGTAAAGGCTTGTTCCCATAACTCAAACCGCCCTTGGCCGACCAAACAATAGAACGAATCTATTGTGTTACTGCATCGTTCTATTGTTTGTTTCGTACGAATGCATTTCCTAACAATACAAAAGGAATAAAGAAATAAAGTATCAACGTTTTTTCCATACTGATGAAGGTCTTTGGTCAAAGACCGAAACGTCTATTATTTTTAAAGTTTAATAAGTCAGAGACAAATCCTAAATAATTAATATTATGAATCCTGACTGCAAATTCCAAATAAAATTCAGTTTGAAGATATCTTGAGGTTCTGTAATGAATTTATCGTTTATTGACGTTTTCTAAGGAAACATTTAGTCAACTGAACGTGTTAAAATGGCGGCCGAATGCCGTAAAACCGCATGCTAAAACAATCATTCGCTTCAGGCTTAGTGCCGATTGTTGATGAAAATTCACCGCCTCGACTTCTATTCACCAATAATCACTTCGTCAGAGGCGAATAACTATTGGCGTCTTGGAAGTAATTTGAATAGACATTCAAGCAGCTATATATCATGGCTCTTCTTAGTTTACCTCACCTTTGATCGGCAACAGCAGCTCCCGTTCCTCAGTTTTCTCCAACTAGCTTTCCCTTCAGCCGTCTAGTAGGTATTGATTGAACTTCAGTTCTAAAGTCGTAAATTATGTTGACATCGTTATGCGACGGAATGATGACGTCATGCGATTCGCATGTGGTCTATCGATCGACCTATGGAACTGTATAGGGTCTGTAAGATGGCGAAGTTTAAAGCCAAATCTATAAGAGCGTATTTGAAACAAATTGGGATCATTGCACTATGTACTGTCAAAAATACGCTTGGTTTCAGATTCACTATTTGAAATAATAATAATAATAATAATAATATATGATCTAATGCGCTTTACAGAATAAAAATAATAATGAAAATAAAACAAAAAAACAATCTTCTTAAACTATAAAATATGAATATGAAATATATATGTACAAATCTATTAAAATAAAAAAAATAACAAAATAACAAAATAAAAAAATAACAATTAGTGAGATAGCTAGTATCCTCGCGATCGATAAAATAAAATGTCTCAATATTATACGTGGATTGGTTATAAAGCGGCCAGGACCCACGCGGCAACATACAAAAGAAAGGAAGCCCATCCAATGGACGCCCAAATGGATATGGTGCCCAGAAGAAATAATTGGTCTGGCTGAGATTGTTTGTTTGTCTTTCTATTTCAACTAAAACGTGTTTCGTAGCATGTCAAGTAAGTGCTCGCCACTGCCTTATAAGATATGTTAAAGTGATCCAATTAAGTAATGAATGCCAAAATACACCTGCATACTATAATCAAACCAGCTGACAAAATATTGAACTAGAATAACTTCATGAATTAAGCGAGTGACTTGACAGCGGCAGTCGTAGGACTCATAGGCTATAAAACTGCTGAAAAACGTTGGAACCCAAATTTAGTTCGGCCTAGGGCAAACGTCGCACTAACCATGAACTTAATTCAGTCTATTTTTAAAATAGGTTCAATCCAAGTCGTAAATGACGACTCTGAATGCCTTTTCAAACACAAAACGTCGTTCTAACCATGAGCCAATTTCAAAATTAATAGGTTCGACTGGATTAAGCTCATGGTTAGTTCGACGTTTGTCCTAGGCCTAAGTTTCAGATGATGCTCGTTGGAGAATGATCGAAATATTACAGTAACATAAATGTCTCTTACTTATTTTAAAGGGGACTTCGTGTCCTATTGTACAACACCTGCCTTATGGTCGAATCTTGAAAAATATATAAAAAAATAATAAATAAATAAATAAATAAATAAATAAATGAATGAATGAATAAATAAATAAATAAATAAATAAATAAATAAATAAATAAATAAATAAATAAATAAATAAATAAATAAATAAATAAATAAATAAATAAATAAATAAATAAATAAATAAATAAATAAATAAATAAATAAAAATAAATAAATAAATAAAATTATCTTCTCGTATTCACATGGTTGAACTCAATATATTTTTTAAAAAGGACGTATTACAAAACATTTAATTTCTACCTCTCATCTGCGTAAATATTCAAGTGCCTGGAAGCGAGGCTGAATGATGACGTTCACATGATGTCATATTCTAGATGTTATGTTTATTTACCGTGACGTAATACCAGTGAAGTGCACATTAACATATATAGTACTTTTAAATGAAGAGGAGGGATGGCCCGTCGTGCTGTTTCAGCGGACTTAAATAAGAACAAACACACCAGCAAGACAAACTTCGTTTTGCATTGTCGAGTTCGTCTTCAGTGAGCAAATGTTATGATTTGTTTTCGTACTTTCAGGAGGGGTTAGTGGTCCCCTGGGACAATAACATCTGTTCTATTCACCCAGCCAGAAGTCTTCCCAGAAAAAAAATTCCCAGGAGAGAGAAAATATCAGGAGAGAGAATATTTTCTCAAAAAAAGGACTTAAATAAGGTACTATTTATAAAATAAAACAATTCCCAGGAACAAAAACATTTCCTATCCATATAACCTAATATATATTCTGTATATTTCATAATTTTATGCAAATAATCAAATGCGAAACTCATTTTAGATTTCCCAGGAAAGTACTGGTAGAACAGTTATTTCACAGAACAGATACCATTAACCCCTCCTGTACTTTGCTCTGTTTTCTCTCTCTCTCTCGAGATTATTCAATAAACACTGAAGCGCATCTCCGTTCATCTGAATAACCACGAAACAAAATGGCGAACAGTGTTGCAAACTCGTCGAATACCACCCAACCAACAGAGGAACTAACATTTACCGAAGTTCTAAGTTCACCGTTGGTTACTACATGGTGCATTCTTCTGCTTTTGCTGTTGGTTCTGATAATGGCTGGAAACCTCACGGTGATTAGAGCAGTATACATGACTCCTAAACTACACTACTCGGCGTTTTATTTTGTCGTGAGTTTAGCAGTGGCAGATTTTATGTTGGGATTTTTAGTCCCCTTTTCCGTGGTGCACACAGTCGCTCAGAAGATGAAAAGTAAGTTATATTTGTCTAGATAATAGTAATAGAAATGAACGTTCGTTATACCTTGCACTTATAGAGTTCACCTTAGGTCTTAAAAAGAGAGTAATTGTGCATTGATCAAATATTAAGTTACTTAATCGTTAATGAAAGTTAATCTCAGTTTCATATTCAGGCGAGTATTGTGTAATTGAAATCAGTTTTAATTCTTACTTCAGACTCACGTCCATACACACTATGTATTCTATGACATATATACCGTGTATATACGTTTAAAAAATGGTTAATTTGACGAGCATTAGATTCACGCGAACCAAGAAAGCGATTATTGTTTTATTTATATTCAATCACATTTGATTTCGAATCTATCGCAAGGGGCAACGAACGGCTAAATTAAATCACAGCCACAGTTCCGTGTTTGCTGTCGTTTTAATTACTGCCTCTGCAGGTGAACTATACTCAAGTCCACTTTGATTCAGACATGAATAGTTTACGCAACATGTGTAACAGTTTCAAGCAATTCATATGCAATATTTTGGCGATGACTCGATTTGCGTTTACGCGAGTGTTTTTGCGATGCAGTCATGGTTTAATAGCCCCTGAGAAAACGGAGAGACTGCTGTTTTATCATGCTATGATATGATCGTGTGAAAACGGCAAGATCGTTCAAGTGTAAAACCCTATGAAAACAGGAAAACTAAGAGGCCTATTATGAAAGATGAAGTCTGGTGATTAAAAAAGATGGGAATCAGTCGAAAAAAAGTAACCTCAAATAAAATGCATACACGAAAAACAGGTTTTATACAGGCCAAACCAGTTTTAAGCAGGTTTTTATCTGTTTTTTTCAGATGTTCTATTTTTAGGTGTTGTTTTCATGTTCTAATTATGTCGTGATACAATGGCCATGTTTGAGCATTTATTTAATCGTATCGCCATGATCATCGAGCGGTGCAACATAACAGTTTGTCTGTTGGTTTTTAGGTCATTATAAAACACGTTCTAGATCGGCCTGTGAATATTTGTCTGTTGGTTAAAATACCGTACACGATGTCGTTTAGGTACATGGCATGGCTCCTAAAAGTTAACGATTTTAGCACCCCGAAAGTAGCGATCCCCCGAAAGTAACAGTTACCCAAGGTTGCTAAATCCGAAAGTAACGACCTCGCTACTTTCGGAACTTTACGGTATAAATCCCATTGGTTGGTTATCGATCACATCCATTCATTCATTCATAAATCCCAATGGTTGGTTATTGATCACATCCATTCATTCATTCATAAATCCCATTGGTTGGTTATCAGTTCGTTCACCTGTTGATCTATTCTAGTTTCCGTTTGTTTATCGATTGAGCCGGTTATTGGTTCGTTTGATTCACTTAATCTAGCCTCCTACAGCAGATGTGTGAGTAAAACGGAAGGGAAAATGGCGGGAAAAACTAACAATGATAGCGAATCTGATAGCGTCGATGACGAAAGCGATAATTTTGCTTCTACTTATGGGCCCCTGATCCAGCTAATCATGTCTTAATCAAGGTTGTTGATTATAGATCGATGGATAGCAGGCCCGGTCGCCTGTGATCTCTGGACCTTTGCTAACATATGGCTGGTCGTTGCGTCGCTACTCAATCTGTGCGTGGTCAGTTGGGATCGTTACGCAGCAGTGACGTCACCATTCAGCTACAAACTACGCATGCGTGGCAGGAGAGTGAAAATCTTGATCGCTTTCGTATGGCTTGCGTCGTTAACGGTTGGGATTCTGTACACTGTTGCGTATAGATTCTCCACATCTAGAAAACTATGTGAAGCCACTGGGCTGAGAATGAGTTTCACTTTATCCTTCTTCATCATCGTGTACGCGATCCCAACGCTCTTTCTTCTGTTTGTTAACGCAAAAGTCATCGTGGTTGCGCGAAAACATCGAAGACATATACGCGCCATGGAGTTTAAACCAACATGGATAACAGAAGGGGACACGGAGATACGAAACGACAGGCGAAAAGCTGTGTTTTTAAACGAGGTTAAGACGTTTAAGACTCTCGTGATAGTCATTGGCACCTTTGTGGTTTGTTATTCACCGTTTTTTATTATGCTACTGCTTCAGAATTTTATTCCCTTACCAGACAATATGTCGCATATTACGGTCATCCTGTTCTACGTGAAAAGTGCACTCAATCCCATGATCTACGGGGTGTCTAGTAAGGATCTAAGGGTCGCGGCGGCGAACAGTTTAAGAAGGCGAAGACGGATTGCTACGGATGTTTCGGACCATGAAACTCAACTGAGTGCGAGTGTTTTACCGATACCAGAAGAGAAGAGAGTCCCATCGCCTTTAAACATTGACGATATAATCCCCAAACCTAGCAATCAACCGAGTGCGAGTGTTTTACCGATACCAGAAGAGAAGAGAGTCCCATCGCCTTTAAACATTGACGATATAATCCCCAAACCTTAGCAATCAACCGAGTTCGAGTGCTTTACCGATACCAGAAGAGAAGAGAGTCCCATCGCCTTTAAACATTGACGATATAATCCCCAAACCTAGCAATCAACCGAGTTCGAGTGTTTTACCGATACCAGAAGAGAAGAGAGTCCCATCGCCTTTAAACATTGACGATATAATCTCCAAACCTAGCAATCAACCGAGTGCGAGTGTTTTACCGATACCAGAAGAGAAGAGAGTCCCATCGCCTTTAAACATTGACGATATAATCCCCAAACCACACTAAACACATCCTTAATTTATCAAAATATTCATAAAAAGGGCGGCGTAAAAGACATTAAAATATTGAGGGGAAGCCATACAAGTGTTCAGAAGAGAAGCCAGTGAAATGTTCTGAGATAAGCCATGCAAGTGTACAGAAGAGAAGCCAGTGAAATGTTCTGAGATAAGCCATGCAAGTGTTCAGAAGAGAAGCCAGTGAAATGTTCTGAGATAAGCCATGCAAGTGTTCAGAAGAGAAGCCAGTGAAATGTTCTGAGATAAGCCATGCAAGTGTTCAGAAGAGAAGCCAGTGAAATGTTCTGAGATAGGCCATGCAAGTGTTCAGAAGAGAAGCCAGTGAAATGTTCTGAGATAGGCCATGCAAGTGTTCAGAAGAGAAGCCAGTGAAATGTTCTGAGATAAGCCATGCAAGTGTTCAGAAGAGAAGCCAGTGAAATGTTCTGAGATAAGCCATGCAAGTGTTCAGAAGAGAAGCCAGTGAAATGTTCTGAGATAAGCCATGCAAGTGTACAGAAGAGAAGCCAGTGAAATGTTCTGAGATAAGCCATGCAAGTGTTCAGAAGAGAAGCCAGTGAAATGTTCTGAGATAAGCCATGCAAGTGTTCAGAAGAGAAGCCAGTGAAATGTTCTGAGATAAGCCATGCAAGTGTTCAGAAGAGAAGCCAGTGAAATGTTCTGAGATAGGCCATGCAAGTGTTCAGAAGAGAAGCCAGTGAAATGTTCTGAGATAGGCCATGCAAGTGTTCAGAAGAGAAGCCAGTGAAATGTTCTGAGATAAGCCATGCAAGTGTTCAGAAGAGAATCCAGTGAAATGTTCTGAGATAAGCCATGCAAGTGTTCAGAAGAGAAGCCAGTGAAATGTTCTGAGATAAGCCATGCAAGTGTTGAGAAGAGAAGCCAGTGAAATGTTCTGAGATAAGCCATGCAAGTGTTCAGAAGAGAAGCCAGTGAAATGTTCTGAGATAAGCCATGCAAGTGTTCAGAAGAGAAGCCAGTGGGAAATGTTCTGAGATAAGCCATGCAAGTGTTGAGAAGGGAAGCTAGTGAAATGTTCTGAAATAAAGCCATGCAAGTATACAGAAGAGAAGCCAGTGAAATGTTCTGAGATAAGCCATGCAAGTGTTCAGAAGAGAAGCCAGTGAAATGTTCTGAGATAAGCCATGCAAGTGTTCAGAAGAGAAGCCAGTGAAATGTTCTGAGATAAGCCATGCAAGTGTTCAGAAGAGAAGCCAGTGAAATGTTCTGAGATAAGCCATGCAAGTGTTCAGAAGAGAAGCCAGTGAAATGTTCTGAGATAAGCCATGCAAGTGTACAGAGGATAAGCCAACAAATGTTCACTAAGGTGCGTTATTGCAGAAACATTATGCAAATTCAGGAAATTGACACAACTTGGTTCGTCGTTTTCTAATAAATTGACTGAGTTTGCATAATTTTTCCGCAATACCGCGCCTCACTCGGCAACCGTCAAAATTCGAAACAAAATCGAATATAATCATTAATAAATAATAATTAATTACTGTTGATTCAGGAATCGTCGTGATCTCTACTGCGCATGCTCACGTTTGAACATCTACGACACGACACGAAAATCCATTCTTCGAAGAACGAAAAAAAACAACGTTTTCAATAATAGAAAATATGTAAATGATATATTGGAAACTGATTATCAAGACCAGACATTTTAATAACATTAAAAACTCGAAATTGACCTATTTTTTCTTTACATTAAACTATAAAATAAATAAAGTATATACAGCATACGACAAAAAATGGACCGATTATTTAACGGCAGGTGTAGCCAGAGTAGTACTAGTACGCACCTTTACGCTTTAGGGTACCTACATAAACCCACAATGACATTACACCGTGTGGATATGGGTGGATATGGGTCGCTAGAGCAAATTCTACATCAGGGTCTTCTATGGTGTGTACTCCTGTGCTGTATACAGCATCAAGGACAGGAGGGATGTCAGTGAACGGCATGTTGATGGGAAACCCAGAGAGCTGTGAACAGCGACAAAAGTATGTTAGAGAGAAAGGTAGAAAAGTGATAGTAAGTTCTTACACTGTCGAGTGAAAAGGACAAGGAAAGTCATGGCGTGCTTAGTGTGCTAAGTACTAAAGAATGTAAAGTGATAGGAAGGGGAGAAGGAAGGACTGATTATCAAGACCAGGAAGGAATGAATAACAGGAAAAACTCGAAATTGACCTAAAGGAAGCTTTAATTAAACTAAAAAAATAAAAAAAGTATATACAGCATAGGAAGGACAACAAAGGGACCGATTATTTAACGGCAGGTGTAGCCAGAGTAGTACTAGTACGCACCTTTACGCTTTAGGGTACCTACAGGAAAACCCACAATGACATTACACCGTGAAGGGATATGGGTGGATAATGAAGGACGCTAGAGCAAATTCTACATCAGGGTCTTCTATGGTGTGTACTCCTGTGCTGTATACAGCATCAAGGACAGGAGGGATGTCAGTGAACGGCATGTTGATGGAAACCCAGAGAGCTGTGAGGGAACAGCGACAAAAGTATGTTAGAGAGAAAGGTAGAAAAGTGATAGTAAGTTCTTACACTGTCGAGTGAAAAGGACAAGGGAAGTCATGGCGTGCTTAGTGTGCTAAGTACTAAAGAATGGAAAGGAAGGAAGAGAAAAAGGAAAGGAGAAGGAAGGAAGGAAGGAGGAAGGAAGGAAGGAAGGAAGGAAGGAAGGAAGGAAGGAAGGAAGGAAGGAAGGAAGGAAAAAAGGAAGGGAATAAAGGAAGCAATAAAGGAAGGAATAAAGGAAGGACGGAAAAAGGAAAGTACGAGCGAAGGAAGGAACAAAGGAAAATAAGAAGGCATGGCGGTAGGAAGGAAGGAAGGGAAGGAAGGAAGGAAGGAAGGAAGGAAGGAATGAGGGAAGGAAGGAAGGAAGGAATGAAGGAAGGGAATAAGGAGGAAGGAAGGAAGGAAGGAAGGACGGAAAAAGGAAAGTACGAGAAGGAAGGTAGGAAAAAAAAAGGAAGGAAGAAGAAGGCAAGGAAGGAAGGAAGGAAGGAAGGAAGGAAGGAAGGAAGGAAGGAAGGAAGGAAGGAAGGAAGGAAGGAAGGAAGGAAGGAAGGAAGGAAGGAAGGAAGGAAGGAAGGAAGGAAGGAAGGAAGGAAGGAAGGAAGGAAGGGAAGGAAGGAAGGAAGGAAGGAAGGAAGGAAGGAAGGAAGGAAGGAAGGAAGGAAGGAAGGAAGGAAGGAAGGAAGGAAGGAAGGAAGGAAGGAAGGAAGGAAGGAAGGAAGGAAGGAAGGACGGAAGGAAGGAAGGAAGGAAGGAAGGAAGAGAAGAAAAAAGGACGGAAGAACGGAAGGTACGAGCTGGTTGTCAGCATATTGTGACAATCCTAGCTGTGTTTAGTTCATCGTTACCTTGTATGAAGACAGGATTTGATCCAGTTCCGCGGCGTGACTATCAGCACTTGGTTGACCTACACTTTGTTCAATACTAAAGATATGACAGGTGTGTGAAAATATGGAAATCACACGTACTTTTTAAACATTGCAAATAGACTTACTTTGATAATAGATTCCTGAACGTTTGTGTGCAGTATCTAAAACACAAACATCATTCAAAATCAGTCATTGCGAAATAAATGGATATATGGATGGACAAACTAGTGAAAGTATGAAGAAAGGATGGAAGTAGGGACGGAAGTAGGGACGAAAGGAGGGAAGGAAGGAGGGAAGGAAGGAGGGAAGGAAGGAGGGAAGGAGGGAAGGAGGAAAGGAAGGAAGGAAGGGAAGGAAGGAAGGAGGGAAGGAAGGAAGGAAGGAGGGAAGGAAATAAGGATAAAGAGGCAAGGAAAAGAGGCAAGGAAAAGAGGCAAGACAAGGAGGCTAGACAAGGATGCACTTCTTTGTAAAATTCAATTTCCAACTAATTTCCATGGCTTGAAGAGCACGCGTTTTTTTCAGTGAGGAAAAAAGGAAGATGTAGAGTAAGAATGAAGGAGAGTAAGGAAAAAAGGAAGATGTAGAGTAAGGAAAAAAGGAAGATGTAGAGTAAGGAATGAAGGAAGATGTAGAGTAAGGAATGAAGGAAGATGTAGAGTAAGGAATGAAGGAAGATGTAGAGTAAGGAATGAAGGAAGATGTAGAGTAAGGAATGAAGGAAGATGTAGAGTAAGGAATGAAGGAAGATGTAGAGTAAGGAATGAAGGAAGATGTAGAGTAAGGAATGAAGGAAGATGTAGAGTAAGGAATGAAGGAAGATGTAGAGTAAGGAATGAAGGAAGATGTAGAGAATGAAGGAATGAAGGAAGATGTAGAGTAAGGAATGAAGGAAGATGTAGAGTAAGGAATGAAGGAAGATGTAGAGTAAGGAATGAAGGAAGATGTAGAGTAAGGAATGAAGATGTAAGTAAGGAATGAAGGAAGATGTAGAGTAAGGAATGAAGGAAGATGTAGAGTAAGGAATGAAGGAAGATGTAGAGTAAGGAATGAAGGAAGATGTAGAGTAAGGAATGAAGGAAGATGTAGAGTAAGGAATGAAGGAAGATGTAGAGTAAGGAATGAAGGAAGATGTAGAGTAAGGAATGAAGGAAGATGTAGAGTAAGGAATGAAGGAAGATGTAGAGTAAGGAAGGAATGAAGGAAGATGTAGAGTAAGGAATGAAGGAAGATGTAGAGTAAGGAATGAAGGAAGAAGGAAGAGTAGAGTAAGGAATGAAGGAAGATGTAGAGTAAGGAATGAAGGAAGATGTAGAGTAAGGAATGAAGGAAGATGTAGAGTAAGGAATGAAGGAAGATGTAGAGTAAGGAATGAAGGAAGATGTAGAGTAAGGAATGAAGGAAGATGTAGAGTAAGGAATGAAGGAAGATGTAGAGTAAGGAATGAAGGAAGATGTAGAGTAAGGAAAAAAGGAAGATGTAGAGTAAGGAATGAAGGAAGATGTAGAGTAAGGAATGAAGGAAGATGTAGAGTAAGGAATGAAGGAAGATGTAGAGTAAGAATGAAGGAAGATGAAGTAAGGAATAGAGTAGAGGAATGAAGGAAGATGTAGAGTAAGGAATGAAGAAGAAGATGTAGAGTAAGGAATGAAGGAAGATGTAGAGTAAGGAATGAAGGAAGATGTAGAGTAAGGAATGAAGGAAGATGTAGAGTAAGGAATGAAGGAAGATGTAGAGTAAGGAATGAAGGAAGATGTAGAGTAAGGAATGAAGGAAGATGTAGAGTAAGGAATGAAGGAAGATGTAGAGTAAGGAATGAAGGAAGATGTAGAGTAAGGTGAAGGAAGATGTAGAGTAAGGAATGAAGGAAGATGTAGAGTAAGGAATGAAGGAAGATGTAGTAAGAATGAAGAAGATGATAAGGAAGGAAGATGTAGAGTAAGGAATGAAGGAAGATGTAGAGTAAGGAATGAAGGAAGATGTAGAGTAAGGAATGAAGGAAGATGTAGAGTAAGGAATGAAGGAAGATGTAGAGTAAGGAATGAAGGAAGATGTAGAGTAAGGAATGAAGGAAGATGTAGAGTAAGGAATGAAGGAAGATGTAGAGTAAGGAATGAAGGAAGATGTAGAGTAAGGAATGAAGGAAGATGTAGAGTAAGGAATGAAGGAAGATGTAGAGTAGAGTAAGGAATGAAGGAAGATGTAGAGTAAGAAAAAGGAAGGAAGATGTAGAGTAAGGAATGAAGGAAGATGTAGAGTAAGGAATGAAGGAAGAGTAGAGTAAGGAATGAAGGAAGATGTAGAGTAAGGAATGAAGGAAGATGTAGATGAAGGAGATGTAGAGTAAGGAAGAGGAAGAGTAAGAGTAAGGAATGAAGGAAGATGTAGAGTAAGGAATGAAGGAAGATGTAGAGTAAGGAATGAAGGAAGATGTAGAGTAAGGAATGAAGGAAGATGTAGAGTAAGGAATGAAGGAAGATGTAGAGTAAGGAATGAAGGAAGATGTAGATGAAGGAAGAAGTGTAGTAAGGAATGAAGGAAGATGTAGAGTAAGGAAAAAAGGAAGATGTAGAGTAAGGAATGAAGGAAGATGTAGTAGTAAGGAATGAAGGAAGAAGAGAAGAAAGAGTGAAGGAGAGTAAGGTAATGAAGGAAGATGTAGAGTAAGGAATGAAGGAAGATGTAGAGTAAGGAATGAAGGAAGATGTAGAGTAAGGAATGAAGGAAGATGTAGAGTAAGGAATGAAGGAAGATGTAGAGTAAGGAATGAAGGAAGATGTAGAGTAAGGAATGAAGGAAGATGTAGAGTAAGGAATGAAGGAAGATGTAGAGTAAGGAATGAAGGAAGATGTAGAGTAAGGAATGAAGGAAGATGTAGAGTAAGGAATGAAGGAAGATGTAGAGTAAGGAATGAAGGAAGATGTAGAGTAAGGAATGAAGGAAGATGTAGAGTAAGGAATGAAGGAAGATGTAGAGTAAGGAATGAAGGAAGATGTAGAGTAAGGAATGAAGGAAGATGTAGAGTAAGGAATGAAGGAAGATGTAGAGTAAGGAATGAAGGAAGATGTAGAGTAAGGAAAAAAGGAAGATGTAGAGTAAGGAATGAAGGAAGATGTAGAGTAGAGTAGAGTAAGGAATGAAGGAAGATGTAGAGTAAGGAATGAAGGAAGAGAGTAAGGAATGAAGATGTAGAGTAAGGAATGAAGGAAGATGTAGAGTAAGGAATGAAGGAAGATGTAGAGTAAGGAATGAAGGAAGATGTAGAGTAAGGAATGAAGGAAGATGTAGAGTAAGGAATGAAGGAAGATGTAGATGTAGAGTAAGGAATGAAGGAAGATGTGAATAGATGTAGAGGAATGAAGGAAGATGTAGTAAGTGAAGGAATAAGGAAGGAAGATGTAGAGTAAGGAATGAAGGAAGATGTAGAGTAAGTGAAGGAAGATGTAGAGGAATGAAGGAAGATGTAGAGTAAGGAATGAAGGAAGATGTAGAGTAAGGAATGAAGGAAGATGTAGAGTAAGGAATGAAGGAAGATGTAGAGTAAGGGAATGAAGGAAGATGTAGAGTAAGGAATGAAGGAAGATGTAGAGTAAGGAATGAAGGAAGATGTAGAGTAAGGAATGAAGGAAGTAGAGTAAGGAATGAAGGAAGATGTAGAGTAAGGAATGAAGGAAGATGTAGAGTAAGGAATGAAGGAAGATGTAGAGTAAGGAATGAAGGAAGATGTAGAGTAAGGAATGAAGGAAGATGTAGAGTAAGGAATGAAGGAAGATGTAGAGTAAGGAAGTAAGGAATGAAGGAAGATGTAGAGTAAGGAATGAAGGAAGATGTAGAGAATGAAGGAAATGAAGGAAGATGTAGAGTAGAGTAAGGAATGAAGGAAGATGATGGAAGAGGAAGATGTAAGTAAGGAAGGAAGATGTAGAGTAAGGAATGAAGGAAGATGTAGAGTAAGGAATGAAGGAAGATGTAGAGTAAGGAATGAAGGAAGATGTAGAGTAAGGAATGAAGGAAGATGTAGAGTAAGGAATGAAGGAAGATGTAGAGTAAGGAATGAAGGAAGATGTAGAGTAAGGAATGAAGGAAGATGTAGAGTAAGGAATGAAGGAAGATGTAGAGTAAGGAATGAAGGAAGATGTAGAGTAAGTGAAGGAAGATGTAGAAGGAATGAAGGAAGATGTAGAGTAAGGAATGAAGGAAGATGTAGAGTAAGGAATGAAGGAAGATGTAGAGTAAGGAATGAAGGAAGATGTAGAGTAAGGAATGAAGGAAGATGTAGAGTAAGGAATGAAGGAAGATGTAGAGTAAGGAATGAAGGAAGATGTAGAGTAAGGAATGAAGGAAGATGTAGAGTAAGGAATGAAGGAAGATGTAGAGTAAGGAATGAAGGAAGATGTAGAGTAAGGAATGAAGGAAGATGTAGAGTAAGGAATGAAGGAAGATGTAGAGTAAGGAATGAAGGAAGATGTAGAGTAAGGAATGAAGGAAGATGTAGAGTAAGGAATGAAGGAAGATGTAGAGTAAGGAAGAAGGAATAGAGTAAGGAATGAAGGAAGATGTAGAGTAAGGAATGAAGGAAGATGTAGAGTAAGGAATGAAGGAAGATGTAGAGTAAGGAATGAAGGAAGATGTAGAGAGTAAGGAGTAAATGAAGGAAGATGTAGAGTAAGGATGAAAGAAGATGTAGAGTAAGGAATGAAGGAAGATGTAGAGTAAGGAATGAAGAAGATGTAGAGTAAGGAATGAAGGAAGATGTAGAGTAAGGAATGAAGGAAGAAGGAAGATGTAGAAGGAATGAAGGAAGATGTAGAGTAAGGAATGAAGGAAGATGTAGAGTAAGGAATGAAGGAAGATGTAGAGTAAGGAATGAAGGAAGATGTAGAGTAAAGGAAGATGTAGAGTAAGGAAGAAGGAAGAGTAAGTAAGGAATGAAGGAAGATGTAGAGTAAGGAATGAAGGAAGATGTAGAGTAAGGAAGGAAATGTAGAAGGAAGAAGGTAGATGTAGAGTAATGAAGGAAGATGTAGAGTAAGGAATGAAGGAAGATGTAGAGTAAGGAATGAAGGAAGATGTAGAGTAGGAATGAAGGAAGATGTAGAGAAGGAATGAAGGAAGATGTAGAAGGAATGAAGGAAGATGTAGAGTAAGGAATGAAGGAAGATGTAGAGTAAGGAATGAAGGAAGATGTAGAGTAAGGAATGAAGGAAGATGTAGAGTAAGGAAGATGTAGAGTAAGGAATGAAGGAAGATGTAGAGTAAGGAAAAAAGGAAGATGTAGAGTAAGGAAAAAAGGAAGATGTAGAGTAAGGAATGAAGGAAGATGTAGAGTAAGGAAAAAAGGAAGATGTAGAGTAAGGAATGAAGGAAGATGTAGTAAGTAAGGAAAAAAGGAAAAAAAAGATGTAGAGTAAGGAAAAAAGGAAGAGTGAAAAAAGAGTAAGGAAAAAAGGAAGATGTAGAGTAAGGAATGAAGGAAGATGTAGAGTAAGGAAAAAAGGAAGATGTAGAGTAAGGAATGAAGGAAGATGTAGAGTAAGGAAAAAAGGAAGATGTAGAGTAAGGAATGAAGGAAGAAGGGAGGAGCGTAGAGTGTGAAGAAGGAAAAAATGAATTATAAATCCATAATTAGGTTGGTTACCTGTTCCATCGTGTAACAAATCGTGGTCTCCAGTTCATTATTTTATCCATCAGTAGTTTCTCTACTCTGTTGGAACCCAAGTAAACAATAAACCATCATCAAGATCGCAGTGTAGCCTTGAGGTTCAGCAGACACACGGTAATAGACCTTTTTACCGATACGGCGGCCATTTTGGATTCTATTGTTTGGCTAAAACATTATGGGATGCTCAGGGTGCAAATGACCCAAAAACTGTAGAGAGTGGAGTCGCGTCAATATATTATTTTTCTATGTCACTCTAACCATAGTGTTGTATGACTTAATATCTACATGTGTTGTGTATTGTTGTATGATTTTGTATAAATTCATTGCCTTAAATTAGGTTTTCGTTGGTTTTCGTAGTTTTTCATGGCCAAATGGTTACTAGCTTGCACCCTGGGCATCCCATAATTTCTCCACAATTCAAGATGGCCGCCGTATCGGTAAAAAGGTCTATTGCGTGCAATCAAAGATTGTAATGTGTGACAACGTGGCAATGTGTGTGTCCACCTCTGCAAGTGTTGTGACCAAGCTTATTGTGTCCAAGAAGACTGACTTACCTTTCTTGCATACGTGTTACGTAGTCACGATCCACGCCACGGTACTCGAGTGTCTCTTTCTGGTTTATGGAAATACAATACAGCGTTACAAAATATGGAGCATGGCTTCATGTCACCACTACTACTTTGCTTCCCTAGTATGTAGTGGTAGTGTGTGTGTGAGTAGTGTCTCCCAATTAGTGCGCAAGCGTTAAAATACATTGGACACTTAAATTACGATCTTTATCATCATCCGGCATCGTCATCATCCACTTTATCATCACTACCACTGTACTATACCATACCATATCATACCACACAATACCATACCATATCATACCATACTATACCATACCATATCATACCATACTATACCATACCATACCATACCATACTATACCATACCATACCATATCATACCATACCATACCATACCATACCATACTATACCATACCATACCATACCATACCATACCATACCATACCATACCATACCATACCATACCATACCATACCATACCATACCATACCATACCATACCACACTACACTATACTAGCGGTTTCTATGAGAAAGTGAAGTGTTGCGATGGTAAATGGAGTAGGACATGTGAAATTTAAGAGGAAATGTACCTCTACACTACATGTACTTACAAATATTTAATCCAAGAACTAGGAGTATAAAGTTATACAGATTGTTTTGAAGGCTAAAGGTAAGTCTGCTTTTTCTCGAATATTATCATGTCAACCTACAATTTATTTACTTCGGGAAGTATTGATCAAGCTCATGAACGGTTTAGTAATATTTCAAGGGGAATATAGACGTTTGGCTTGGTTTGATTTAGTCTCCATAGACCAACAAGCCATATCGGGCAGACAGTTCAGGGATATCACTTCAGTATCTGGAATAACTCCACTTATTATATAGACAACCACTGGATATGAGCAAGCGCGCGCTCTGATTGGCTACTCTACTAGTAGGCTATCAGCTCATATACCACGAGTAGAGAAAGTTGGAGATTTTCAACAATGGCAGACCGGTTTTGCCGAACTAAAAATAAAAACAAATGTTATATTTCTCACAATCCAGTGGTTGTCTATATAATAATTCCACTCAATCTCGTCGTACCACAGGAAACCCAGGCTGTGTATCTGTCTGGGTCTTTACGTAAATTATAGTAAAATACAGTAAATGAATGATAACTTCTAAATAAAGTGTATTTCATATATACATACCGTCTTGTCTTCATTTTGCCTCGTTTCGGTCGATTTTGACGTGTTTTGGCTACTCTTACTCTCCCCTCCATTATATATGGAGGGGAGAGTAAGAGTAGCCAAAACACGTCAAAATCGACCGAAACGAGGCAAAATGAAGACAAGACGGTATGTATATATGAAATACACTTTATTTAGAAGTTATCATTCATTTACTGTATTTTACTATAATTTACGTAAAGACCCAGACAGATACACAGCCTGGGTTTCCTGTGGTCGTACATGGCTGATAGCCAACTCGGCTAGCGCCTCATGATCATTGGCGATCAGCTCATGTACGACGAGATTGAGTGGAATAATTGTTAATTGTAAGCATCGACGTAAAGTCTGTCTCCCTCGGTATAAAGGTTAAGATCTGATCGATTCGCTCGGTAGTCCAGCATTCGATTGGAATTGTTTGAGGAAATAAAAGGGCTGAAAAACTCATAAAAGAACATTGCCTTCCCCTTGATATATTACTAAGCCGATCATGAGCTTGATGAATACTTCCCGAAGTAAATAAATAGTAGGTTGACATAAGCAGACTTAAGGTGCGGACACACGGTGCAACATTTCGTGCAACATTCCCTGCAACATGTATTGTTGCAGCGTGTGTCCACCTCTGCAACATGTTGCGCGCAATGTTGCAGAAGTAGAATCGAGTCCTACTTCTGCAACATTGCGAGCAACAAATTAAGTCGTATAAGCGCGCGCTAGTCAATTGCGAGCAATCAGTTTCATGGGTGGACACACGCTGCAACAAAATTGCCAGCAATATTGCACGCAATGTTGCACCGTGTGTCCGCACCTTTACTTTAGGACTTGTATAGCGACAACTTCGCACCAAAACATGGAGGATTCAGGCACGTGCCACACAGCGGTCAAACGATACTTCGCCGATTTCGTGACGGTAATTTCTCGAAAACATTTCCGAAGACACGATGTCTTACCGAAGAAACCCTTCGGGAAAAATCATCGCCAGTCCACGATATCCACAGATCGACTTGAGCAACGGATATAACGAGCCCATGACCCACTCATCCAAGTGTACACAGGAACTCCGCACTACCATTACCACCACCATCACTTCCCTACCATCATCACTACCATCATCACTTCACTACCATCACTACCATCACTACCATCATCACCACCACCACCACCACCAGCACTACCATCAGCACTACCATCACTA
This sequence comes from Actinostola sp. cb2023, assembly GCA_033675265.1. Taxonomy (NCBI): domain Eukaryota; kingdom Metazoa; phylum Cnidaria; class Anthozoa; order Actiniaria; family Actinostolidae; genus Actinostola; species Actinostola sp. cb2023. The sequence continues at coordinate 324,951 of JAUJYZ010001082.1, forward strand.
CCATCATCACTACAAACATCACTTACCTGTACACTTGATAAGGAAGGTCTTGGATAACTCTTGGAGAAAAATGGCTGCCACAGCTTCGGTTTCGTCATATCATAGTTAAGTCTAAACGGCTCATCGTTTGGCTGGACGTTGGCCCAGATCTAGAGAAATAAACGGCAAATATGAATAAACTCGCTTTCTGATTGGCTAGTTAGAAACTGTAGAAATAGACTTTCAGCACAAATGTGGATTCTGATTGGCTAAGAAGAAGAAGAAGAAGAAAGAAAAAAACGAGCTAGAGCACGTAAAATTAGCTCACACCATTACTACCGAAATCACTCGACTGTTAGCACTGCCAAAATAACGATCGATCGTGTTTTGAATTTCGGTTAACTCACGTGACCATTTGGAGAGCTCCAAATGGTCATGTGACATTCAAAAAGGTCTCCAGGATCAGAAAAGAGTGAGAAACTAATGTCACATAACCATTTGGAGCTCTTCAAATGGTCACGTGAGTTAACCGATATTCAAAACACGATCGATTGTTATCTTGGCAGTGCTAACAGTCGAGTGATTTGGTAGTATAGGCCAGTAAGACATGTGCATCTATACCTACAACCAGAAGTACATAACTAGTTATGTACTTCTGCTACTACCCATTGAGGTTCCAGGATGCGCTATATAAATACTCTATTATTATTATTATTATTATTATTATTATTATTATTATTATTATTATTATTACCCATTTTATCCCACATCGTAGAAAATAAAGCCAATCAGAGAAGCAGAACTGCCGTTGCATATTCCGCAGTATTCTACTCTTCCATCACATGATACAATGCAGTCATGCTTGTTCTGATATTTTGTATGTGTAATAAATGAGCTATGCAATGGTGGAATACCCCACTTGTATTTTCTATGATGTGTGATAAATAAGTTATACAATTGTTTATAGTTGTATATCATGGATATATACCATTCCTGTGTGATATCCCTGGCATACAACTCTAAACCATTGCATACCTGGTATGGCTAAAATACAAATCAACCACGCCTATGCAAGTACATCCTAATAAGCTACCAAGTTACATTTAAAATCATCTATCTGTACTGAAAACTGGTAACTAGTATGTTTCGCGGGGAATCATGGGACTGTTACGTTTGCAATGTGGCGGCAAGAATCAAATTTGTTTCCCATGTTTTATAGTAAATAGACAGTAATGGCATCCCGGAAAAGAGTCCCATAATTCTCCACGCAACGTGCTAGTTCCCAATTTCCTGCGCAACTCTGAAGAGGCATAACACTTACATTTTCCTCATTGAACACGCACCCAATACTCTTTAGAGGGCAATGAGGGTCGTGTACGTCATACGAGCGCCCTGTATGCGCATTCCACAGCTGGTATTTACCATCAATTACTGTAAATACGTACGCAGTCGATCCTACGCTCACAACAACATAATTTCATTAATACTAGCAGTTACTCAGCAAGATTAGCTTTACCAGTTATTATGAGTAACGTTTACCTGTAATTAGTTCTTCCAAGAGACCATTATATATAATGGTCTCTTGGTTCTTCCTTTTCTAAGTTTGTATTTTTTTTTGTCATTTAATGGTAATACGTTGTTGTTGTATAACATCAGTATATGTACAATCTTCGGTTGCTTTTGTTTAGAATCATTTCCGTGTGAGTGGGAAGTAGTTACGAGTTACGGTACCGTGCCGTGACCGTGTCCAAGCATTCTGATTGGTTGAGCAGTGATTTCGCGCGCTGTGATTGGTTGAATACAATGTCTTCGATTCCGTATCGTGACCGTAACTCCGTGCCTTAGGTTTCCCACTCATACGAAAACGACTCTAATGTCATATCCGTAACGTAGCCGTCACCGTTCCGTCATGTTTGCGTCATAGTCTGAGAAGTATAGAGGGATAACAGAACATCAGTTCCTTACCCTCTGGGATCCCTGTGCCTAAGACAACGTAAGCCTTTCCCCTCCCTATGTGAGTCAGGTAATTGCACAGAAGTATAGCATGCTCCTCTTCATCGCCCGCCAACATTTGCAAGAATTGCTAGACACAGAAAAACATTGCATAATATTAATGTGGTGCGTGTAATAATAATAATAAGTTTTATTTTTATAGCGCTAATTCCGTAAAGTCCATTAGCGCTTAACAAGTAATGTATAGTCAAACCTCTCCACAACGGCCACCTCTGTACGTGGGAAGCCTCAATAGACTAACAATATGCGCTTCAGTGACCTGGATGGTACAAAAACCCGCCCGTTACAGATAGGTGACCGTTAAAGAGAGGTAGCCATAATAGAGAGGTAGCCGTTATCTAATGTATGGGCTGCTTGGTGGTCGGGATAAAACACCCTGGTCAACACAGAGAGGTGGCCGTTGTGCATGGGGAGGTTTGAATAACAATAAATATATGGACTAGCTGGTGGCTGGTTAATACAGATAGGTGGCCGTAAAGGTTCGACTATTCTACTTGTCTGGTGTAGTGTCGTGTGGAGTAGTGATGGGAATTGTGTTGTGTAGTATTAGCGCTTGCATCACAGTGCACAGTAATAAGACATACAGCTAATTCAGAAAACGTTGTCGGCGATCGACTTCAAGCCTACGCGACTAGACCGAAAAGGAGTATGGGTAAAAATCAATGAGTCTATAAATACACTATCAAAAAGGAACGTCTCTCACGGAATATGAATCATTTCACAAATAGAAGATGGCTTTCTATGTTCTATACAAAAATGATGCACGCCTGAGTTCTTGAAATACTAGCAAGTGGGTGCACGAGCGATATAGCGAGTGCATTCAGTCAGCTGCATTTCAAGAGCTCAGAAGTGCATCCATAGAAAGCCATCTTCTATTTATTTTATATTATAAAAAGTCGAAAATTATGGAGTATTTCACTGGAAAAGACCAATATTCTGAAGTTATTGTAAACGTTCGAGTTAATTAATATTCAACATGAGTTTATGTAAATTAGATAATGACATTCCAGCGTGCAGCGCGCGAACTTCAACTAAAATTTTATTCAAAAACACAACAGAATCCTCAACTTCCTTGCCATTTTGTTCACCATCTGCTTCTGTTTCCTTGTTTTAAAACGCGTAGGCATACATTTACAGATTCACCTGCCATTGTCACCAAATACGAAAAGCATGCAAGTGAATGATCATATCTACCCATACTCCCTTTCGGTCTAGTCGCGTAGACTTGAAGTCGATCGCCGACAACGTTTTCTGAATTAGCTGAATATGGCTTTCTTCTTCCTAAAAGTTGATGATGTAGCTACTTACGTCAGAGGTAGCCCAAATATCACACAAATCAGGGAATGCAGCCGAGTCCGCTACGTATGGAACTAAGGATACATACCGCGCTAGCAACTCCTGCAACACAACAAAATAATGTGAATTATATCACGATAGCATTGCATGCTCTGCCGCTCAAACTAGGTAACTCCCAGTAATTAATAACTCGTGCTTTGGCCTCTGTCTAGTGTCTGTCTGGTGTCTGTCTAGTGTCTGTCTGGTGTCTGTCTAGTGTCTGTCTGGCGTCTGTCTAGCACCAGTCTAGCGTATGGCTAGCGTCTGTCTGGCGTCTGTCGGGCATCTGTCTGGTGTCTGTCTAGCGTATGTCTGTCGTCTGTCGGGCGTCTGTCTGGTGTCTGTCTACTGTCTGTCTGGCGTCTGTCTAGCATCTGTCTAGCTAGCGTCTGTCTGGCGTCTGTCGGGCGTCTGTCTGGTGGCTGTCTGGCGTCTGTCTGGCGTCTGTCTAGCGTCTGTCTAGCGTCTATCTGGCGTCTGTCTGGCGTCTATCTAGTGTATGTCTAGCGTCAATCTAGCGTCTGCCTAGCGTCTGTCTAGTCTCAGTCTAGCGTCTGTCTAGTGTCTGTCTGGCGTCTATCTAGTCTCAGTATAGCGTCTGTCTGGCGTCTGTCTGGCGTCTATCTAGCCTCAGTCTAGCTTCTGTTTTGCCTCTGTCTAGTCTCAGTCTAGCGTCTGTCTAGCGTCTGTCTGGCGTCTATCTAGCCTCAGTCTAGCTTCTGTTTTGCCTCTGTCTAGTCTCAGTCTAGCGTCTGTCTAGCGTCTGTCTGGCGTCTATCTAGTCTCAGTCTAGCTTCTGTTTTGCCTCTGTCTAGTCTCAGTCTAGCGTCTGTCTAGCATCTGTCTAGCGTCTGTCTGGCGTCTGTCTAGTCTCAGTCTAGCGTCTGTCTAGTCACAGTCTAGCATCTGTCTAGTCTCAGTCCAGCGTGTCTAGCGTCTGTCTAGTCTCAGTCTAGCGTCTGTCTAGTCTCAGTCTAGCGTCTGTCTAGCGTCTGTCTAGTCTCAGTCTAGCGTCTGTCTAGTCTTAGTCTAGCGTCTGTCTGGCGTATATCTAGTCTCAGTCTAGCTTCTGTTTTGCCTCTGTCTAGTCTCAGTCTAGCGTCTGTCTAGCGTCTGTCTGGCGTCTGTCTAGTCTTAGTCTAGCGTCTGTCTGGCGTATATCTAGTCTCAGTCTAGCTTCTGTTTTGCCTCTGTCTAGTCTCTGTCTAGCGTCTGTCTAGTCGTCTGTCTGGCGTCTGTCTAGTCTTAGTCTAGCGTCTGTCTGGCGTATATCTAGTCTCAGTCTAGCTTCTGTTTTGCCTCTGTCTAGTCTCAGTCTAGCGTCTGTCTAGCGTCTGTCTGGCGTCTGTCTAGTCTTAGTCTAGCGTCTGTCTGGCGTATATCTAGTCTCAGTCTAGCTTCTGTTTTGCCTCTGTCTAGTCTCTGTCTAGCGTCTGTCTAGCGTCTGTCTGGCGTCTGTCTAGTCTTAGTCTAGCGTCTGTCTGGCTATTTAGCGGATTTCAAACATGTTGTCTCACCAGTTGCTTTTGTGTTTGTACAAGCAATTCTTCAGGTGGGTTCTGGGCTCTGATGTAGCGTGTGATGAAGACTTTCTTACCAATAAGGTCTGTAGCGAGCGCCTGAAGAAACAAGGTCAACATTTATCAGCGAAACGAACGCTCTTTTTCCAAACAACAAGTAAACAAACATGTAGCACAGGAACGAATGACAACGGTGTTAGTGGTGTTGATGTTAGTGCATTGGTGATGATGATGACGGGGGGGAAAAAAAAAGAAAGAAAAAAGACGACAATGACGATGATATTGATTGTTATGATAACAATTACCTTGTATTCTCGTTTAGGGAATTTCTTCCTCAAAGATGCCAGCCACAATTGTGCATTGTGCAAAAGCTTTTCTGACTCGTTACTTTCAAACTAGAAAGCAAATATTAACGATTCAGGTTTTACAAGGAATATTACGACACGGGTCCGGTTGGCTCAGTTGGTTGGGTATTGTGGTCTATTGTGGTTCAGTTCCTGGATGAGCCAACACTCTGGGTCTACAAATGATTGAGGAGAAGAACATCTACAAATGGTTAGACCTTTGCGTGGCTCGGATGACCAGGTAAAATGGCGGTCCAGTCTCTCCACACACCATTACAGTGCACCGGAGGGACGTAAAAAAAAACCACACCACTGTTCAATTAAGAGTAGGGCACGAAGTTCCCTGCGTTCGCTATACTCTAAGTGTCCCGATTAGTGGAGCAATTGTGCTCTGCGAGAAGACTAGACACTCAAATAAAGTTGTTATTATCATTATTACATTCTTACCCGCTCAGCCATTGGCTGCGATGGTTGTAATGCTGGTTCAATAGTAACAAAGATGGTTAACAAGGTATCACTTTTGACGGCTACATTGCCTGCCCCACCCATGGACCTTTTTTGATGGTGGTAACCGAGTAGGACTGGTGGTGTGTTGACACGAAATGTACCCTCTACCTGAAATAATGTAGTAGAGACAATATGAATAATAGAGAATGGTATCTCTATACTCTATTGATACCTTACAGATGTTATCTCTATACTCTATTGTTACATTACAGAGAATGGTATCTCTATACTCTATTGTTACCCTACAGAGAATGGTATCTCTATACTCTATTGTTACCTTACAGAGAATGTTATCTCTATACTCTATTGTTACCTTACAGAGAATGGTATCTCTATGCTCGATTGTTACCTTACAGAGAATGTTATCTCTATGCTCTATTGATACCTCACAGAGAATGTTATCTCTATACTCTATTGATACCTTACAGAGAATGGTATCTCTATGCTCTATTGATACCTTACAGAGAATGGTATCTCTATGCTCTATTGTTACCTTACAGAGAATGCTATCTCTATACTCTATTGTTACCTTACAGAGAATGGTATCTCTATACTCTATTGTTACCTTACAGAGAATGGTATCTCTATGCTCTATTGATACTCTATTATTATTATTATTATACCTTACAGAGAATGCTATCTCTATACTCTATTGATACCTTACAGAGAATGCTATCTCTATACTCTATTGATACCTTACAGAGAATGCTATCTCTATACTCTATTGTTACCTTACAGAGAATGTTATCTCTATACTCTATTGTTACCTTACAGAGAATGTATCTCTATACTCTATTGTTACCTTACAGAGAATGGTATCTCTATACTCTATTGTTACCTTACAGAGAATGTTATCTCTATACTCTATTGTTACCTTACAGAGAATGGTATCTCTATACTCTATTGTTACCTTACAGAGAGAATGATACCTTATCTCTATACTCTATTGATACCTTACAGAGAATGATATCTCTATACTCTATTGTTACCTTACAGAGAATGTTATCTCTATACTCTATTGTTACCTTACAGAGAATGTTATCTCTATGCTCTATTGTTACCTTACAGAGAATGGTATCTCTATACTCTATTGCTCCCTTACAGAGAATAGTATCTCTATACCCTATTGATATCTTACAGAGAATGTTATCTCTATACTCTATTGATACCTTACAGAGAATGGTATCTCTATACTCTATTGATACCTTACAGAGAATGCTATCTCTATACTCTATTGATACCTTACAGAGAATGATATCTCTATACTCTATTGATATCTTACAGAGAATGTTATCTCTATACTCTATTATTACCTTACAGAGAATAGTATCTCTATACTCTATTGATACCTTACAGAGAATGCTATCTCTATACTCTATTGTTACCTTACAGAGAATGTTATCTCTATACTCTATTATTACCTTACAGAGAATAGTATCTCTATACTCTATTGATACCTTACAGAGAATGCTATCTCTATACTCTATTGCTACCTTACAGAGAATGGTATCTCTATACTCTATTGATACCTTACAGATGTTATCTCTATACTCTATTGTTACATTACAGAGAATGGTATCTCTATACTCTATTGTTACCCTACAGAGAATGGTATCTCTATACTCTATTGTTACCTTACAGAGAATGTTATCTCTATACTCTATTGTTACCTTACAGAGAATGGTATCTCTATGCTCGATTGTTACCTTACAGAGAATGTTATCTCTATGCTCTATTGATACCTCACAGAGAATGTTATCTCTATACTCTATTGATACCTTACAGAGAATGGTATCTCTATGCTCTATTGATACCTTACAGAGAATGGTATCTCTATGCTCTATTGTTACCTTACAGAGAATGCTATCTCTATACTCTATTGTTACCTTACAGAGAATGGTATCTCTATACTCTATTGTTACCTTACAGAGAATGGTATCTCTATGCTCTATTGATACTCTATTATTATTATTATTATTATACCTTACAGAGAATGCTATCTCTATACTCTATTGATACCTTACAGAGAATGCTATCTCTATACTCTATTGATACCTTACAGAGAATGCTATCTCTATACTCTATTGTTACCTTACAGAGAGAATGTTATCTCTATACTCTATTGTTACCTTACAGAGAATGGTATCTCTATGCTCGATTGTTACCTTACAGAGAATGGTATCTCTATACTCTATTGATATCTTACAGAGAATGTTATCTCTATACTCTATTGTTACCTTACAGAGAATGGTATCTCTATGCTCTATTGATACCTTACAGAGAATGCTATCTCTATACTCTATTGATACCTTACAGAGAATGATATCTCTATACTCTATTGTTACCTTACAGAGAATGTTATCTCTATACTCTATTGTTACCTTACAGAGAATGGTATCTCTATGCTCTATTGTTACCTTACAGAGAATGGTATCTCTATACTCTATTGCTCCCTTACAGAGAATAGTATCTCTATACCCTATTGATATCTTACAGAGAATGTTATCTCTATACTCTATTGATACCTTACAGAGAATGGTATCTCTATGCTCTATTGATACCTTACAGAGAATGCTATCTCTATACTCTATTGATACCTTACAGAGAATGATATCTCTATACTCTATTGATATCTTACAGAGAATGTTATCTCTATACTCTATTATTACCTTACAGAGAATAGTATCTCTATACTCTATTGATACCTTACAGAGAATGCTATCTCTATACTCTATTGTTACCTTACAGAGAATGGTATCTCTATACTCTATTGTTACCTTACAGAGAATGGTATCTCTATGCTCTATTGATACTCTATTATTATTATTATTATACCTTACAGAGAATGCTATCTCTATACTCTATTGATACCTTACAGAGAATGCTATCTCTATACTCTATTGATACCTTACAGAGAATGCTATCTCTATACTCTATTGTTACCTTACAGAGAATGTTATCTCTATACTCTATTGTTACCTTACAGAGAATGGTATCTCTATGCTCGATTGTTACCTTACAGAGAATGGTATCTCTATACTCTATTGATATCTTACAGAGAATGTTATCTCTATACTCTATTGTTACCTTACAGAGAATGGGTATCTCTATGCTCTATTGATACCTTACAGAGAATGCTATCTCTATACTCTATTGATACCTTACAGAGAATGATATCTCTATACTCTATTGTTACCTTACAGAGAATGTTATCTCTATACTCTATTGTTACCTTACAGAGAATGGTATCTCTATGCTCTATTGTTACCTTACAGAGAATGGTATCTCTATACTCTATTGCTCCCTTACAGAGAATAGTATCTCTATACCCTATTGATATCTTACAGAGAATGTTATCTCTATACTCTATTGATACCTTACAGAGAATGGTATCTCTATGCTCTATTGATACCTTACAGAGAATGCTATCTCTATACTCTATTGATACCTTACAGAGAATGATATCTCTATACTCTATTGATATCTTACAGAGAATGTTATCTCTATACTCTATTGATACCTTACAGAGAATGTTATCTCTATGCTCTATTGATACCTTACAGAGAATGCTATCTCTATACTCTATTGATACCTTACAGAGAATGATATCTCTATACTCTATTGATATCTTACAGAGAATGTTATCTCTATACTCTATTGTTACCTTACAGAGAATAGTATCTCTATACTCTATTGATACCTTACAGAGAATGTTATCTCTATGCTCTATTGATACCTTACAGAGAATGTTATCTCTATGCTCTATTGATACCTCACAGAGAATGTTATCTCTATGCTCTATTGATACCTTACAGAGAATGTTATCTTCTTACCTTTCCATTGAAGTAGATAGTAGAGAATGGGATCTCTATACTGCCCAACCAATGTCTCTCTAGACGCTGATGTACACTTGTACCCCGTTGGCGGTCATCCTGATAAAACAATAAATATGTACTTAGTACACCATGGCTCTGCCACCAATGGGTATACTGTGGTGTCTTCTGGCGCGAGGGGGTGGGACTAGTCGGCGGCTTATGCAAATCAGAACAGTAGGGACTTCTTGTCTACGATACTGTACCTGTAAAATATCACAGACGACCTCGTCAAACAAGTTCAAGTAGATAACATCATCCACTGTTTGCAGGTTCTCTGGAGAGTAATCATTCTTTGGAGCTCTGGAAAAGATGATGATGATGTTATTATTGCTGATGCTATTATCATTGTTGTTAGTGATATTGTGATGACGATGTATTTGTTGATGATGTTATTATTGCTGATGCTATTATCATTGTTGTTAGTGATGTTGATGTTATTGTGATGACGATGTATTTGTTGATGATGGTGTTGTTGCCGATGCTATTATCATTGTTGTTAGTGATGTTGATGTTATTGTGATGACGATGTATTTGTTGATGATGGTGTTGTTGCCGATGCTATTATCATTGTTGTTAGTGATGTTGATGTTATTGTGATGATGATGTATTTGTTGATGATGGTGTTGTTGCTGATGCTATTATCATTGTTGTTAGTGATGTTGATGTTATTGTGATGACGATGTATTTGTTGATGATGGTGTTGTTGCCGATGCTATTATCATTGTTGTTAGTGATGTTGATGTTATTGTGATGACGATGTATTTGTTGATGATGGTGTTGTTGTTGATGATGCTATTATCATTGTTGTTAGTGATGTTGATGTTATTGTGATGATGATGTGTTTTGTTGATGATGGTGTTGTTGCTGATGCTATTATCATTGTTGTTAGTGATGTTGATGTTATTGTGATGACGATGTATTTGTTGATGATGGTGTTGTTGCTGTTGATGATGATGCTGTTGATAATGTTGTCGCTGTTGATGATAATGTTGTCGCTGTTGTTGTTGTTGATGATGATGATTCTGTTGATGTTGTCGTTGATGACGATGCTGTTGATGATGTTGTTGTTGATGATGATAATGCTGTTGATCATGATGCTGTTGTAGTTGATGATCATGATGCTGTCGACGATAATGTTGTCGCTGTTGATGATGTTGTTGTTGATGATGATGCTGTTGATGTTGTCGTTGATGACAATGCTGTTGATGATGTTGTTGTTGATGATGATAATGCTGTTGATCATGATGCTGTTGTAGTTGATGATCATGATGCTGTCGACGATAATGTTGTCGCTGTTGATAATGTTGTTGTTGATGATGATGCTGTTGATGATGTTGTTGTTGTTGATGATGATGCTGTTGATGTTGTTGTTGATGTTGATGATGATGCTGTTGATGATGATGTTGTCGCTGTTGATGATGATGTTGTTGTAGTTGATGATGTTGTTGTTGTTGATGATGATGATGATATTGTTGATGAGAAGCAGAAGGAACAGTAGGACAAACTAAACCATTACCTGAACGGAAGTATGAGTTGCTCATTCCAACTTGGATTCGGTCCTTCAGCGACAGTTGTTTTAATAAAGCTACCTTGAAATACAGCCTCAATAAACGGGCGTACGAGTGCCTATAGGGATGTAACACTGCATGTAAATGTACAGACACTGAAATACAGCCTCAATAAACGGGCGTACGAGTACCTATAGGGATGTAACACTGCATGTAAATGTACAGACACTGAAATACAGCCTCAATAAACGGGCGTACGAGTACCTATAGGGAATGGATGTACAACACTGCAGCCTCAATAAATGTACCAGACACAGCCTCAATAAATACAGCCTCAATAAACGGGCGTACGAGTACCTATAGGGAATGGATGTAACACTGCATGTAAATGTGCAGACACTGAAATACAGCCTCAATAAACGGGCGTACGAGTACCTATACCATACCTGTCCTATAGGGTCTAATGAACGATTGTCTTGGCCTGCTGACTGGTTACCAGCTCCTGCTCCTCCATATGTGGTACTGGCACCAAATGGTTCTCCACCGGGTGGGCGTGCAGAGGAAGTACCAAAACGATTATCTGGGGATCTCCTGAAGAATATGAAACGATCGATGTTGATCATCTTCACCATTATAATGATCGATCACAATTATGGCATGGTTATCATGATATATAGAGGATATTACACGACGGCGCGAAGATATGAATTTGATTTTCGAGTGGCAAAAACTAACACGAGAAAATAAAATTCATATCTTCAAACCGCCATGTAATTTTCTTTTTATTATATAGACGGAAAAAAAATTGACGAAAAAAATATTTTTAAACTAAAAGTACTTAGCCCGACGTCATCGATATCCTCACTGTGAGGATATGGAAAATACGCCACTCGGGTCCCAGATGTAGATTCGTACGAATTTTACGAGTGAGATATTTTCCAGTAAAACACTCGTGTCTATATGATATAAAAGCTTACGTGGTTGTTTGGTTTTCTTTACGTATTGGAATATCCAGAGCACGTACCACATTGACAAACACCTTGACGTCTGTTATGGTCAGATTCTGAAAACATTCAACCAGAAATTAAACAACAATAACAACTCCTTACAATCAGCATCACGACGACGACAATCAGCATCACGACCGCAACAATCATGACTAGCAACACCCAAAAACCCACTTCCCAACGACCACGTCCACCATCATGACTACCGTCACCATCACTACCACCATCATGACCATCGCCACTACCATCTTGGCCATGCCCCCACATCCACTCCACCACCATCATGATCACGTCCCCCACAACACTACACCATACCCACTCCACCACACCCACTCTGCAACCACCATCATGATCACGCCCCCCACAACACCACACCCACTCTGACACCACCATCATGATCACGCCCCCCACAACACCACACCCACTATGCAACCACCATCATGATCACACCCCCCACAACACAACACCACACCACACCACACCCACTCCACTACACCCACAACACCACACCCATTCTCCGCCACCTCCATCATGATCACCGTCCCCCACAACATCACACCCACAACACCACACCCATCATGGCAATGCTCCCACACCCACACCCACTCCACCAAATCCATTCTCCGCCACCACCATCGTGATCACGTCCCCCACAACACCACACCCACTCCACCACCACTCACTCCGCCACACCCACAACACCACACCCACTCCACCACACCCACTCTGCCACTACCATCATGATCACGTCCCTCACAACACAACAACACCACACCCACAACACCACACCCATTTCACCACCACCAACTTCACCACACCCCACACCCACTCTGCCACCACCATCATGATCACGTCCCTCACACCACAACACCACACCCAATCCACCAAACCCACTTCACCACCACCCACTTCACCACCACCCACTCCGCGACAACCATCATGACCATTGTTTACCTGCCCTCCTACAACTTTGCGTTCTTTTCTCACAGGACGTAATGGTCGTCTTGGGGCGAAGAGTTGTCCTACACGAATACCTATAGTGCTGTCAATGAAACGAGTTAATTAGTAACTAAACAAGGTTGGTTAATACTGAGGATATGAACAAACTTTGTGTGCATTACTGCAAGCAATGTCACCCCCGCGTGCCTTTAGAGAAAGAGAATATAAGAGAACCATATTGTACAAGGGCAACCTCATCACTAACTGCGAATCAGTCACCACTAGTATTATCATCACCATTCATTATCAAGTGCCCACTGACAGGGACTTACCCTATATCCGGGAACTCATCACTAACTGTGAATCAGTCACCACTAGTATTATCATCACCATTCATCATCAAGTGCCCACTGACAGGGACTTACCCTATATCCGGGACCTCATCACTAACTGCGAATCAGTCACCACTAGTATTATCATCACCATTCATCATCAAGTGCCCACTGACAGGGACTTACCCTATATCCGGGACCTCGTCCTCTATAACCATGTCTTTAAGCTCTACTCGTCTCGTAGCAACCAACGACCGCTGTGTCACTTCTTCTCGGACCTGTAGTACGTTAACAGTTTGCATGAGTACTTTTGTTGTCTTTCTTTCTTTCTATACTTCCTACTTTCATTCTGTCCTACTTTATTCCTTCCTAGTTTCTTCCTTCCTTCTTTCCTATTTGCTTAATTTCCCTTTCTTTTCTTCCTTCCTTCTTTCTTCTCTTCTTTCTGTCTTCCTTCCTTCCTTCTTTCTTCCTTCTTTTTTTGTTTCTTTCTTGCATCGTTACCTTGTTCAAAAATTTAGCGACAGCAATCCTGTGTGTACATAACTCATCGTCTTGTTCTTCTTCCACTTGTTCACCACGCTTCCTTTTCTCATAGACCTACAGAGAGGATGGTGGTGGCAGAGTGGGTGTGGTGGTGGTGGAGTGGGTGTGGTGTTGTGGGGGGCGTGATCGTGATGGTGGTGGCAGAGTGGGTGTGGTGGTGGCAGAGTGGGTGTGGTGTTGTGAGGGACGTGATCATGATGGCGGTGGCAGAGTGAGTGTGGTGTTGTGGGGGACGTGATCATGATGGTGGTGTCAGAGTGGGTGTGGTGTTGTGGGGGACGTGATCATGATGGTGGTGTCAGAGTGGGTGGTGTGGTGGTGGTGGAGTGGGTGTGGTGTTGTGGGGGGAGTGATCATGATGGTGGTGGTGGAGTGGGTGTGGTGTTGTGGGGGGCGTGATCATGATGGTGGTGTCAGAGTGGGTGTGGTGTTGTGAGGGACGTGATCATGATGGTGGTGTCAGAGTGGGTGTGGTGGTGGTGGAGTAGGTGTGGTGTTGTGGGGGGCGTGATCATGATGGTGGTGTCAGAGTGGGTGTGGTGGTGGAGTGGGTGTGGTGTTATGGGGGGCGTGATCATGATGGTGGTGTCAAAGTGGGTGTGGTGTTGTGGGGGGAGTGATCATGATGGTGGTGGTGGAGTGGGTGTGGTGTTGTGGGGGGCGTGATCATGATGGTGGTGTCAAAGTGGGTGTGGTGTTGTGGGGGCGTGATCATGATGGTGGTGTCAGAGTGGGTGTGGTGGTGGTGGAGTGGGTGTGGTGGGCGTGATCATGATGGTGGTGTCAAAGTGGGTGTGGTGTTGTGGGGGCATGATCATGATGGTGGTGTCAGAGTGGGTGTGGTGGTGGTGGAGTGGGTGTGGTGTTGTGGGGGGCGTGATCATGGTGGTGGCAGAGTGGGTGTGGTGTTGTGGGGGGAGTGATCATGATGGTGGTGGTGGAGTGGGTGTGGTGTTGTGGGGGGCGTGATCATGATGGTGGTGTCAGAGTGGGTGTGGTGTTGTGGGGGGCGTGATCATGATGGTGGTGTCAGAGTGGGTGTGGTGTTGTGGGGGGCGTGATCATGATGGTGGTGTCAGAGTGGGTGTGGTGGTGGAGTGGGTGTGGTGTTATGGGGGGCGTGATCATGATGGTGGTGTCAAAGTGGGTGTGGTGTTGTGGGGGGAGTGATCATGATGGTGGTGGTGGAGTGGGTGTGGTGTTGTGGGGGGCGTGATCATGATGGTGGTGTCAAAGTGGGTGTGGTGTTGTGGGGGCGTGATCATGATGGTGGTGTCAGAGTGGGTGTGGTGGTGGTGGAGTGGGTGTGTGGTGGGCGTGATCATGATGGTGGTGTCAGAGTGGGTGTGGTGGTGGTGGAGTGGGTGTGGTGGGCGTGATCATGATGGTGGTGTCAAAGTGGGTGTGGTGTTGTGGGGGCATGATCATGATGGTGGTGTCAGAGTGGGTGTGGTGGTGGTGGAGTGGGTGTGGTGTTGTTGGGGGGCGTGATCATGGCGGTGGCAGAGTGGGTGTGGTGTTGTGGGGGGAGTGATCATGATGGTGGTGGTGGAGTGGGTGTGGTGTTGTGGGGGGCGTGATCATGATGGTGGTGTCAGAGTGGGTGTGGTGTTGTGGGGGGCGTGATCATGATGGTGGTGTCAGAGTGGGTGTGGTGTTGTGGGGGGCGTGATCATGATGGTGGTGTCAGAGTGGGTGTGGTGGTGGTGGAGTGGGGGTGTGGTGTTGTGGGGGGCGTGATCATGGCGGTGGCAGAGTGGGTGTGGTGTTGTGGGGGGAGTGATCATGATGGTGGTGGCAGAGTGGGTGTGGTGTTGTGAGGGACGTGATCATGATGGTGGTGTCAGAGTGGGTGTGGTGGTGGTGGAGTAGGTGTGGTGTTGTGGGGGGCGTGATCATGATGGTGGTGTCAGAGTGGGTGTGGGTGGTGGAGTGGGTGTGGTGTTATGGGGGGCGTGATCATGATGGTGGTGTCAAAGTGGGTGTGGTGTTGTGGGGGGAGTGATCATGATGGTGGTGGTGGAGTGGGTGTGGTGTTGTGGGGGGCGTGATCATGATGGTGGTGTCAAAGTGGGTGTGGTGTTGTGGGGGCGTGATCATGATGGTGGTGTCAGAGTGGGTGTGGTGGTGGTGGTGGAGTGGGTGTGGTGGGCGTGATCATGATGGTGGTGTCAAAGTGGGTGTGGTGTTGTGGGGGCATGATCATGATGGTGGTGTCAGAGTGGGTGTGGTGGTGGTGGAGTGGGTGTGGTGTTGTGGGGGGCGTGATCATGATGGCGGTGGCAGAGTGGGTGTGGTGTTGTGGGGGGAGTGATCATGATGGTGGTGGTGGAGTGGGTGTGGTGTGTGGGGGGCGTGGTCGTGATCATGATGGTGGTGTCAGAGTGGGTGTGGTGTTGTGGGGGGCGTGATCATGATGGTGGTGTCAGAGTGGGGTGTGGTGTTGTGGGGGGCGTGATCATGATGGTGGTGTCAGAGTGGGTGGGTGGTGGTGGAGGGGTGTGGTATTGTGGGGGGCGTGATCATGGCGGTGGCAGAGTGGGTGTGGTGTTGTGGGGGAGTGATCATGATGGTGGTGGCAGAGTGGGTGTGGTGGTGTTGTGAGGGACGTGATCATGATGGTGGTGTCAGAGTGGGTGTGGTGGTGGTGGTGGAGTGGGTGTGGTGTTATGGGGGGCGTGATCATGATGGTGGTGGCAGAGTGGGTGTGGTGGAGTGGGTGTGGTGTTGTGGGGGAGTGATCATGATGGTGGTGGTGGAGTGGGTGTGATGTTGTGGGGGGCGTGATCATGATGGTGGTGTCAGAGTGGGTGTGGTGTTGTGGGGGGCGTGATCATGATGGTGGTGACAGAGTGGATGATGATAATGATGATGATAATGATGATGATGATGATGATGATGATGATGATGATGATGATGATGATAATGATGATGATAATGATGACGATGATAATGATGATGATGATAATAATGACTATGATGATAATAATGATGATGATAATGATGACGATGATAATGATGACGATGATAATAATGATGATGATGATGATAATGATGATGATGATAATGATGATGATGATGATAATGATGATAATGATGACGATGATAATGATGATGATGATACTAAAAGCTCTATGCATACCTCAAATACATTATCAGGAATGTCTCGATCTCTTGTAGGAATCATCTTGAAGTTCTTAAACTCTGGGACCTGAATGCAATCAACAAAGATTAACTTGCTCAACATATCTAGTCCAGACTTGCAATCACGAAACATTTGAGAGCATGACGCGTCTATAACGTACGTACCCCTTGATCTCGAAGTTGTATTAGTTTAAACCGTTTGGATCTTTCTACTTCGTCTTTGGTGACAAATTCCGACTCTACTTCGAGCTGATTTAGACGGAAGAATTTCGGTGCCTCTGTACCATCAACGTTACCAAGCTAAGTGCGCAATAATAGTTACAAGATTAGAAAAGCCTGGTCCTCACTAGCGACATAAGCACAAGCAACATACACAGACTCAGGACACCATTTATGCAACAGGTGTGACAAAAGACAAGTACCGTTAATGAGCAATGCATTACTGAGTCTGCGTATGTTGCTTGTGCTTATGTCGCTAGTGAGGCTTTAGAGCATGAATGAGGAAATGCAGTTTCACAGACAGCCAAGTATTATATGGTTACGATTATATGGTTACATTCATATATTACCACAGGGAGCCCGATATATTATCTCCCAAAGATCTACCACAGGGAGCCCGATATATTATCTCCCAAAGATCTACTACAGGGAGCCTGATATATTATCTCCCAAACTCCCACAGATCTACCACAGGGAGCCCGATATTTTATCTCCCAAAGATCTATCACAGGGAGCCCGATATATTATCTCCCAAAGATCTACCACAGGGAGCCCGATATATTATCTCCCAAAGATCTACCACAGGGAGCCTGATATATTATCTCCCAAACTCCCACAGATCTACCACAGGGAGCCCGATATTTTATCTCCCAAAGATCTATCACAGGGAGCCCGATATATTATCTCCCAAAGATCTACCACAGGGAGCCTGATATATTATCTCCCAAACTCCCACAGATCTACCACAGGGAGCCCGATATATTATCTCCCAAAGATCTACCACAGGGAGCCCGATATATTATCTCCCAAAGATCTACTACAGGGAGCCTGATATATTATCTCCCAAACTCCCAAAGATCTACCACAGGGAGCCCGATATATTATCTCCCAAAGATCTACCACAGGGAGCCCGATATAGTATCTCCCAAAGATCTACATGTACCCCAGGGAGCCCGATAGATATCTCCCAAAGATCTACCACAGGGAGCCCGATATATTATCTCCCAAAGATCTACCACAGGGAGCCCGATATATTATCTCCCAAAGATCTACCACAGGGAGCCCGATATATTATCTCCCAAAGATCTACCACAGGGAGCCCGATATATTATCTCCCAAAGATCTACCACAGGGAGCCCGATATATTATCTCCCAAAGATCTACATGTACCACAGGGAGCCCGATATATTATCTCCCAAAGATCTACTACAGGGAGCCCGATATATTATCTCCCAAAGATCTACATGTACCACAGGGAGCCCGATATATTATCTCCCAAAGATCTACCACAGGGAGCCCGATATATTATCTCCCAAAGATCTACATGTACCACAGGGAGCCCGATATATTATCTCCCAAAGATCTACCACAGGAAGTCCATCAAAAAGACTCACGCAAGTAATATATTTTTACTTTTAGCCACAGAAAACATACTTGGGCTGCCTGTGGTTGTTTAGGCCTTTACCACTGAAGTTGTTACTTATTCACTGGATAAGGATTTCTCCAACCAATACTATCATCTTGTAAAACTGGAGCACATTTATGGAATGATGCTAGCACTTTCCACAGAAGTCAAAGACAACAGTTACAAAATCGATTACACTTAATTGTTCTGTATTTTTCTCCCCCCCCCCCCCCCCCACAACCAGCTGTACCCCCCCCCCCCCCCCCCCCCCCCCCCCCCCCCCCCCACCCCCCCACACACACACACCTGGGTGGGCCCGATTCTATACTGAATGTGCTAATGTTAGTTACCTTAATGATGCTCATGATATCAGCATTTGCAGGGTCGTTAGGATCAAGATGAGATTCAGCTGATAACAAACAGACAGTCATGTAAATTATTACAGTAATTCCATAAACAGTTCTGCAAGTATATCTATGTTTTAATATTCCAAGGAGAACCTTTGTAGGGGATGCCAATAATGGCTTAAGTATGATGATAATGATAATAATGGTGATGACAAAAAAAATTTCCAGGTAGTGCTAGTGATGATGATGTCATACAATCATCAGGACAATTTATATGGTAGCGGTAGCCTCTAGATGTGTGGTGATGATGATGATGACAATGGTAATATTGATTACGACAATAATACAATTTCCATTTCGGTCTCGTTACAACAGCTTGAATGTATTTACCAACAACTGTTTTGAAACAGCAGTATGACGCCAATACATACCGATCCATTTAGCAAGGTTCTCGATATCCACCATACCAGCAGCACCAAGCGCAGCCATGGCATCGTAGCGTCTAGCAACACTGTCATTATTGGAAGGCTTGTATTTAGTATCAATCAAAACCCATTAAAGACAAACACGTAAAGATATTGAACTGCAAAGACAAACATATACACGTGCAGACACACAGACAGACAGACAGAGGGAAAGACAGACAGACGGAAAAACAGACAGACAAAAAAAACCAGGGGGGGGGTACTCCCGTAAATTTGGGATAGGCATGTGCCCCCAGGATGTCGAAACCCTGACCCTATTTAAGGATGAAGAATTGGAAAATTCATACCCTTTCCAAGGATTTGTCACTGAAATATAGACCCAATTTAATTTTTTGATATTCAAGCTGTTACCAAAAGTTAATACAATTCCTTGAAAGCCAAACAGACAGAAAGACAAAGACAGCATTACACAGAGATGCAATGGACGCTAGATATCAGAAGCATTACACAGAGACAATCACACATACAATTTACAGAGACAATCACACATACAATTTATATACATGCAGATGGCTACACAGAGACAATCACACATACAATTTTATGCGCTAAGCGGATACAATTTTTTAGTCAAAGAAATAAAAAAAGTGTACCACAAATTAAAGATTGAATATTTATATACATTTATGGCCAAACAGACAAAAAGACAAAGAAATACATGGACAAACCGAATTTATTACAAGGATCTGGCAGAAAGTTCAGAAAGACAAAACCATACACAGAGACAATCACACATACTATTCAGGGGGGACAGAAAGACAAAGACAGCTATATACAATTTATATACATATATGACAGCATTACACAGAGTCACACATACAATTTATATACATGCCAGACAGGCAGAGACAGACAAAAAAGACAGCATTACACAGAGACAATCACAGAGACATATAATTTATATACATGCAGATGGACAAAGACAGCATTACACAGAAAATTTATATACAAGATGCAGACAGACAGAAAGACAAAGACAGCATTACACAGAGACAATCACACATACAATTTATATACATGCAGATGGATAGACAGGCAGAAAGACAAACAGACAGAAAGACAAATACAGCATTACACAGAGACAATCACACATACAATTTATATACATGCAGATGGACAGACAGGCTGAAAGACAAACAGACAGAAAGACAAAGACAGCATTACACAGAGACAATCACACATACAATTTATATACATGCAGATGGACAGATGACAGCATTACACAGAGACAATCACACATACAATTTATATACATGCAGATGGATAGACAGGCTGAAAGACAAACAGACAGAAAGACAAATACAGCATTACACAGAGACAATCACACATATAATTTATACACAAGTCATGCAGATGGACAGACAGGCTGAAAGACAAACAGACAGAAAGACAAATACAGCATTACAAAGAGACAATCGCACATACAATTGAAGGGCTCCCTGCAAGAACAACGTAAGTGATCTCTGATCAAAATCTGAATTCTCCTTGAGATTCTTTGAATTTCAAAGGAGAATTTGGGTTTTGATCAAAAGTCACTTACTCCGTTCTTGCAGGGACCCCTTCAATTTATATACATGCAGATGGACAGACAGGCTGAAAGCCGCAGATAAACGAGCAATCAATGCAAAGAAAAATAAATGTGCAGACATGCATATACACAGATGGCACCTTTATTAAAAAAAACATGATAATTCCATAAACTTGTATAAAAACTTCAGACAGACAGACAGACAGGGAAAGACAGGCAGGGAAAGACAAAGGCAGCAATAAGCAGAGACAGTCACACATACAATATACATACATGCCGATGGACAGACAGGTACACATACAGTGAATATGGTAACATTACAGCCATAAACAATCTCCCCTTAGTATTTCATTCTTGTTTTCACTGACCTGACACTCTGCTCCGTGCCTGCAGAGGTCACAGGAGGAGCCATGGGCCGACCATCATTGTCTAGTGCCCAGGACACACTCGCCAATGCACAGCCTGACGTCAGTAGTATTTCGTGGCCAAGATAATGAGGCTCGTCTGTGTTATTGGTGATGCCAAGGTTGATTGCATGACCTTAAAACGATATAATAAATAATAATAATAATAATACATTTTATATAGCGCCACTATCCATAACAATGATCAGAGCGCTTAGAATGCTAATTAAAACCTGATAATTCCAGGTATAAAAAATAGGATCTAACATTTAAAGGAAGGAAGATATAGAAAGACCGGCACAAGTACAATGACCACTAGGGGAGTTTGAAGGAAAAGAATAAAGGGATAACAATAATGTTGACACTTCAAAACTTCCATGCCTATGTGACAGACCGAAAGGAACCATCATGGGTAATGTGTTCGCAATGAACTTTTTTATGTAGAAAATAAATAACTAATTAATATTACCCGTGCTACCTTACGGTCTTGAGCACTTTTACAGATAATGTTTTTGCAACAGCTGTATACAGATAGGAAAGACAAGAGGGAAAAATGGAGGATAAAAGAAGAAATATATTTCAAAAGTTGTCCCATACCACTTCCAACTCCTTCGTGCTTGTAGCTGATCATTTGATTACTACTAAATTCCAGGCTCTCCAGCTCTACTCGGCCAGTTACTTGACTAACCTCGGGGACTGGGATGTAGACTTCTGCTAGAAGTTTATTGGTTACACCACTCTCTATAATCTTATGTGGGAAATAAGCAACATAAAAGAATGGATGAATGGATGGATAGATGGATGAACAAATGAATGAATGCATGGATGGATAGATAGATGGATGAATGGATGGATGGATGATGAATGAATGGATAGATGGATGGATGAACAAATGAATGAATGCATGGATGGATAGATGGATGAATGGATAGATAGATGAATGGATAGATGGATGGATGAACAAATGCATGGATGGATGACCAAATGCATGGATGGATGAATGAATGAATGCATGGATGAGCAAATGAATGGAAGGATGGATGGATAGATGGAATGAATGCATGGATGGATGAACAGGTTAATGGATGAATGGATGGATAGACGGATGAATGAATGCATGGATGGATGTGCAAATGAATGGAAGGATGGATGGATTTTGAGAGAATGCATGGATGGAGGATAGAAGGAAGATGGAAGAATGAATGCATGGATGAACAAATGAATGAATGCATGGATGAACAAATGAATGAATGAGCAAATGAATGGATGGTTGGATAGACAGATGAACAAATGAATGAATGCATGGATGAGCAAATGAATGGTAGGATGGATGGATAGATGGATGAACAAATGAATGAATGGATGGATGAACAAATGAATAAATGAGCAAATGAATGGATGGTTGGATAGACCCAACTTTGATACAATTTTAATATAACTCTCTGTGAACTAGGGCACCTGACTGATTAATTTCCCAACTATTTCAGGCACTCTAGCACCAATTAATTTTTAAGTATCAAACCTGTAAATATATTCTTTGTACAAATTATGGTGCACTAAATAAATTTATTGATTGATTGATTGATAGACAGATGAACAAATGAATGACTGAATGGATGGATAGATGGATGAGTGAATGCATGGATGGACAAATGTATGAATGAATGCATGGATGGATGGACAGATAAACAAATGGATGAACAAATGAATGAGTTGCAATATTTACCTGGAGTTTGATACTTTCAGGCCATTCCACAATCTGTATGTTGTGAATTTCTCCAAAGTGAACAGTAAAGTCTGAGGTAAGACGCCTTGAAAAGAAAACATTATCAACCCATGTCAGGAGCCCATAAGTAGGAGCATCCATGCTACATGTTGGGTTTATGTCACGGCGTTTGAACAAGTTTGGCTATTTTTAGAACACAGTTTCTCAAAATTGACCAATCACTGTGCACTTCCAGTTTTACTTGCTGCAACTCGTTTTATTTGTAGTATTTACCCGTTTTATTTGCAGCAACTCGTTTTATTTGCTGCAACTCGTTTTATTTGTAGTAACCCGTTTTATTTGCAGCAACTCGTTTTATTTGCAGCAACTCGTTTTATTTGCTGCAACTTGTTTTATTTGTAGTAACCCGTTTTATTTGCAGCAACTCGTTTTATTTGTAGTAACCCGTTTTATTTGCTGCAACTCGTTCTTTTTTTTTTGCTGCAACTCGTTTTATTTGCCACAACTTGTTAATTTGCAGCAAGTGATTGGTCAATTTCGTGTTCTAAAAATAGCCAAACTTTTTCAAACGCAGTGACAGAGTTTAATGCTTGTATGAGGAAGTCTTACTTGTTTGTTGTTTTAGAAACTTCTTTATCGTTGAACAAAACTTTGATAAACGCTGACCAACGCTGGATATCATTACGACGAAGAACTTCAGCTCTAGAAGATAAATGATAAAATGAAGATGATGATGATGATGATGATAATGATGATGATAATAATTATCATGCTTCGGTTCTTGACAATACAAACCTTGGGCATTGTTCAGGAGTAGTGATATTTGCCATGTTATGAACCTCTGGGACTAAGATAGCTTCTCCTGCACCAAACAATCTAAAGTGATCATTTCATCCAAACAACAACAGAAGTATGTTAAATATCATATTCAAAGTCTTACCTGGCCTTCTGCGCATTTTCCTTGCGTTATCCAGGATCGTCTGATGCTCAGTTTCTTCGTTAAACTCTGCAGGACGGGCTGGTTTAGCAGGAGCTATAACAGGTGAAGATAGAAGTGGAAATGTAATTGAAAGGGGGAAATCTTAGACCTGATAAATAGCAGGGTTATAAGAGAATAGAAATAAAGGAGTAAAATATTCATGGTTTTGTGGATGGGGTTTTGATGATTTATCATAATGAATTTACATTCATGTTTTATTTGTGATGATGTTGATGATAATCTTGGTGATGATAATCTAATGATATATAATGATGATGTTGATGATAATCTTGGTGATGATAATCTTGGTGATGATAATCTAATGATATATAATGATGATGTTGATGATAATCTTGGTGATGATAATCTAATGATATATAATGATGATGTTGATGGTAATCTTGGTGATGATAATCTAATGATATATAATGATGATGTTGATGATAATCTTGGTGATGATAATCTAATGATATATAATGATGATGTTGATGATAATCTTGGTGATTATAATGATGATGATTATAATCATTATAACTGATGATGATGATATAACAATGATATCATCATCATCATTACAACACTTTATTGCTGGTTTGCAATACACGTCACGGCGGCCATCTTGGCTGAACTTCAACAAAAGATTGCTCATTAGTGTCTATTGTTTGTTCAACCAACATGGCTGCCGTGTCTTTATCTCTTGATTCTCAAGGGATTGATTGCAAACCAAGAATTGGACGATGGTTGCACGATAACCAGTGTGGTGAAAATGATAATAATGATGATAATCTTGGTGATGATAATCTAATTATGATGATGTTGATGATGATAATCTTGGTGATGATAATCTAATGATGATGATGTTGATGATAATCTTGGTGATGATAATCTAATTATGATGATGTTGATGATGATAATCTTGGTGATGATAATCTAATTATGATGATGTTGATGATAATCTTGGTGATGATAATCTAATTAATATGATGATGTTGATGATGATGATGATATATTAGGAAGTTGATGATAATCTTGGTGATGATAATCTAATTAATATGATGATGTTGATGATGATGATGATATATTAGGAAGTTGATGATAATCTTGGTGATCTACCTTCTCCTTCAATGAGACTTGTGGACTGGTCTGCATCATCCTGAGAATCCAATTGTTGTTTCCTTTTCTACAAAAAACAACAACATAATAATAATTATTACCACAAACAACCTCTAGAAAAGCACATGATAGAAAGCGAATGACATCCAAATGATGACTAAATAACATAATCAAGAACAAGTAACAATGTGAACAACAGGATTTTAGGAAAGAATGACAAAACAATCATCCTTGTTTTGGGGTTAAACAAGTTTAATCGCATGGGACAATATAATCATAAATAATATAATATAATAATATAATCATAAAGAGTAAATAATAACAATAAATACCAAATCTTAACCCTAAACCTAACCCTAAAAATATTGCTAAATTATTGAATTAAAATGACGATAAATTATCGGAATGTCGTTCTGACTCTCGCGAAATAGCCTTTCCCTGTGTAATCATTGAGGTATTGGCCATGGTAGTGGGTTAAATGGCTAGACTTGATGATTATCATTAAATATTACTATTAGCATCATCATCATTGTAATCACCAATATTATCATTGTACAGTTCAAAAACCTTTAGTTTACTTGTTGGTGTTTTATTTGATCTCACTTACAAATTCATTTGTGACTTAGTTTTATAGAGAGTTTGAATGATTTTACATTTATAATGTCCCTTAAGTACATTCAATATCCAAATCTCTTGGGGTTCTTAATTGTTCGTCCAAACCGAGTTATGTACGGATCAGTGATCTCTACAATCATCAACTGTCACATGCTACCCTTTAGCTTGATAAGTAAAGTCTATTCATTCATTCATTCATTCATTCATTCATTCATTCATTCATTCATTCATTCATTCATTGAACATCATTATTGT
This sequence comes from Actinostola sp. cb2023, assembly GCA_033675265.1. Taxonomy (NCBI): domain Eukaryota; kingdom Metazoa; phylum Cnidaria; class Anthozoa; order Actiniaria; family Actinostolidae; genus Actinostola; species Actinostola sp. cb2023. Next base: position 351,076 of record JAUJYZ010001082.1, read on the forward strand.
CAGATTATCACCATCACTAAGATTATCATCATTGTCACCATCACTAAGATTATCATCATTATCACCATCACTAAGATTATCATCATTATCACCATCACTAAGATTATCATCATTATCACCATCACTAAGATTATCATCATTATCACCATCACTAAGATTATCATCATTATTACCATCACCAAGCCGGTTGTCAATCATCAGCCAATAAAGAGTTGCTATGATGATGATAGTTATCATCATAATCATTACAATCACTTTAGAAAGGCTAAACGCTGTAACTCATTTACTCACTCTCTTTTTCATGACTCGCTTCCATTCTTTGAGTTCCATTTCATAGGCAGCCAGCTTCTCATGGAATTCTAATTCAAAATCTTCCCTTCTTTCTTTGAGTTCTTCTTCAAGCTCCCTGTTGTACGATTCTACTTCATCGCTCTTGTTCCTTTCTTCCCTAAACGTTTAGTCAGATGGGAGAGTGAGCGTTGGGGGTTTATTGGATGTTAATTAAAACAATAACGTACTTGCGCACAACTAGTTTGATGGGAGTATTGATGTAACCCTGTCGTTCTCGTAAAGACTTGATCTCCTTCCAACATCTACAATATGAAACAGATACTTAGTAAAGTAGAAATATATTGTTAATAATATTATCATCATCATCATAGTCTCCTCGATCATCATCATCATCATTGCGTGCAATATTGTCAGCAACATGTACGATTTCAGTGTGTCCACCTCTCCAAATTGTTGTGCGCAATGTTGCAGAAGTAGGATGATTCGCATTGTACTCAACGCAACAGGTGTGCATACGTTGCAATCATATTGCCAGTAATATTGCACCCAATGCATTGTATCTTTAGTCGCAACACTGACGCCCAGCTCTAAGACTTAGGTTTCATAACTTACTGTAACATGCTCTGTATGAGAGTTCTGTCATTGTAATCTTCATTGTCTCTGACCTTACGAACTTCCCTGTCAAACAGAAACAAGAAATCAAACATCTTTGATTCATGAATACTATTGACATCATTCTGTGATCCTGATTGCCGTCTCTGATCTCGCCTACTAGTACTGTTGTTTGCATCACCAAGGGGTTAAGATCAATATTGATTTTGCTCATCCTGGGGAAGTCCCCCTCACAGAGAATGTGCCCAAACGTCCTCAGTTTGAAAATATTTGCTGAAGGAACATACATTCATAGCGGGACTGAAGCTGAATGAATAACAATTAATAGAAGAAGATTTGTTGAAGGTTTCAATTCAATTCATTTTATTCACACTATTTTCAACAATAGTTTCCGAGCGTATATCAACTGGAGCGTATATCCAAAAATATGGAAATATACAGTCTGTATAATGTGTATATTAAAAAAAAACAGTACTAATAAGTAATGTTATTAAATAATAATTCCCTTTCACGCAATTGACATTGTCCAAAGTAGCAAAAGCTTTTGAGTTGGGTGACGTCATTGGAGTGGGAATACAAATTGGTGTTTTTTTTTACACAAAGTCAGGAATTGACAACACATGTTGGGGGGGGGGGGGGGGGGGGGTGTCTAAATGTAGCCCAACGATACTTACATAATCTGGCGTCTGTAGTCCCGCACTCGATTCTCTCTGTCTGCTATAAACTGACCACCCTTGTTTTTAACGCTTTTCTGTTGTCAAAATGGATAAAACATTTGCTGATCAAGTATACACCTATTTCAAAAAACGTTGGCATCTGAAATCTGAATCTGAAATCTGAATCTATGACCTAAAAACACTTGTAGTCACTATTTGCAGGTCTTCGCCTAAAGGTTGTGGCATATTCCAGTAATTACAAGATAGATCACAACTTATACCCACAATAATAATAAAGTTCTTGTGCATTACAATCCCTCTCGGTCTCAGATTTCAGTTTCAGATTCAGATTTCAGATGCCAACGTTTTTTGAAATAGGTGTATACCAGTAGAGGGGAAACAAACTGAATGCACAATGTTTCTCTCCAACGCACTAACCATTTGGGTGTCATCTCCCTGGATTTGGCTCAATGCAATCTTTAAAGCTGTCAGCTAAAATGGCAAATGGAACAATTCAAATGTAAGTACCATACTGCCCATTAATAGAATCATGCTAAATATCTGGTCAGCCTTTTCACTTTGAGTCAGTGCTTCAGCCAATGTTCACCAGGTATTGCAATACATGTAATGTATATATATAGTGTTTCAATACAATGTGAAGAAACATGTATAAATAGAAAGACTTCTGTTGATGCGTTGGTACACTTTTTGAACTCGTCGATCGTGGCGATAATTTTAATGTTGTAATCGGTGACACACGGTACACGATATACGGTTCCTATGAAAGACGTACGAATACAGAAAATTACAAAGTACTCTGCAAAACTATATATATATAAATGTCAAATAAACGAACAGAAAATACTTACAAAACGATGTGTAACATATCGGTAGAGATTCAATTTTCGGTGGTCGCGGTGAACGTTTGAATGATTACATATGCACATACGGAAAACTATAAACTGCTTACAATATTCAAGGGACAGGACGCACACGGGACAATGCAACGAAATTAAACGACACTAAATAAACAACGTTGATTTGGCACTAACAACTTCTTTACGAACTGTCGTTCATAGTATTCGTTTAATGTGAAGTAATAATTGTGAAGAAAATGTCTCTTTACTTAATTGAAAAGCAAACTTCCACCATATTCCTCCATAATACGCCCAATATATCCATGGCAAAAACATGCACTCTTCAAAACCTTGGACATCTAATTTCATTGGAAATTCAATTTCCAAAGACTTTCCAAGGAATTTCCAAGATTTATTATATGTAATCTTATACTGTGTGACGTACCTTATCAGTAAGATGATCTGACATGCATTTTTTACGCCGTGAGCAGTACTGCTTGTACAGCTGTTGAAGGCGGGATGCTAACACATGCTCAGCACTGAATAAAGGATGATGGGTAAAGGTAATGGTAGAACTGTCTATGTCTAACTGGTAGTGACCTTGAGTGACACCTGGGAGGTAACGACACACAATATCAATTCAATATCACTAGGTATAAAAATACAAGCTCAACAAAAGGCACAGGAAGCCCAACTATTTCTTCCTGCACACACTACCACAGGAAGCCCAATATATTATCCTGCACACTACCACAGGAAGCCCAATATATTATCGTGCACACTACCACAGGAAGCCCAATGTATTATCGTGCACATTACCACAGGAAGCCCAATGTATTATCGTGCACACTACCACAGGAAGCCCAATATATTATCGTGCACAATACTACAGGAAGCCCAATATATTATCATGCACACTACCACAGGAAGCCCAATATACATTATCATGCACACTACCACAGGAAGCCCAATATATTATCGTGCACAATACTACAGGAAGCCCAATATATTATCATGCACACTACCACAGGAAGCCCAATATATATTATCATGCACACTACCACAGGAAGCCCAATATATTACCGTGCACACTACCACAGGAAGCCCAATATACATTATCATGCACACTACCACAGGAAGCTCAATATATTATCGTGCACACTACCACAGGAAGCCCAATATACATTATCATGCACACTACCACAGGAAGCCCAATATATTATCCTGCACACTACCACAGGAAGCCCAATATATTATCCTGCATACCACAGGAAGCCCAATATATTATCATGCACACTACCAAAGAAAGCCCAATATATTAACATGCAAACCACCACAGGAAGCCCAATATATATTATCATGCACACTACCACAGGAAGCCCAATATATTATCGTGCACACTACCACAGGAAGCCCAATATATTATCCTGCACACTACCACAGGAAGCCCAATATATTATCCTGCACATTACCACAGGAAGCCCAATATATTATCGTGCACACTACCACAGGAAGCCCAATATATTATCGTGCACACTACCACAGGAAGCCCAATATACATTATCATGCACACTACCACAGGAAGCCCATGAAAAATGTGCATTTACATGTTTTGTTTTGTTAGCAATAGCCTCAGAAGAAATAGCTGGGCTACACGTGGATAAACTAATTATTATTATTATTATTATTACATAGTACAAACAATCAACTGACCTGATGAGTCTATATATCGAGCATCAAATGGTTCAGTATGAGCCTACAAGATAAAGAAAGAAACCACCAAATTAGCTTGAAATTCGTAAAATCCCCACATTTTCTAGCAATATCCAGAAGGCACATATTCTCTTGAGCATTGTCATACTTTCCTCCACTGTGTCTGTAGGTGTGCGTCCAGGTCCTCAGGGGCAACCACTGGTGTGGGTCTAGTTGAGATGTCCTTCAATGGATTTGCAAGACGCTTAAGATGCCCATCCTCTCCAAACCAAATTAATTTCTGTGTCAGTAGGAAAAACCATAATTACTATTGCTCTACTACTCAATACTCCAGTTTTTAGTTGTTTAGTTTACTATAGTTTCCATAATTTCCTGCCACATTCACTCTGTGCACAACAAATTCATGAGATTCGTAGATTAGACTTTTGGGGCCTGAAAGGGTTTGGGGTCTTTTGAGAAACGCATGCCAGAAAAGGCGCAGGAACACAACACCATGACTAGTATTTTGAACAGGATTTGCATGGCCAGTACATTATACCTTATCAGTTCCAGCCAATCTATCTTCCATGATGTTGAGATTAGTAAAGCTCACTGGAGGTGGTCTGCCTACATAAAAACCTTCATCTTCTAGATACCTTGGCTCTCGGCCTTCTGGGACTTTCTTTTCAAATGGAACTGGGAAAAGAAGGATGAGTGATGAATAATTATCCTCCGAAGTCAACCTTCAAGGAAGAAATTGATACATCACCAACAATGAGTGCATGTATTATTATTTATTTTTTTCAAGATTCGCCCATACGGCAGGACACGAAGTCCCCTTTACAATATAGTACACCATGTCACACCTAATAAGAAGATTACCTAGCATACCCAACCCCTGGTGAATTCCAAATATGAAAATGTATTCCATGTATAGGGGGTGGCTACAGTGTTAACACTTACCAGGTAGTACACTGGGTACTATGTATTATTATTATTATAGTGCTGATACATGTGTATAGGGTACTTGACTGTATTAGTCCTAGATACATCTTACCAGGTAGTACACTGGGTACTTTGTAGAGTGCTGATACATGTGTATAGGGTACTTGACTGTACTAGTCCTAGATACACCTTACCAGGTAGTACACTGGGTACTTTGTAGAGTGCTGATACATGTGTATAGGGTACTTGACTGTACTAGTCCTAGATACACCTTACCAGGTAGTACACTGGGTACTTTGTATAGTGTTGATACATGTGTATAGGGTACTTGACTGTACTAGTCCTAGATACACCTTACCAGGTAGTACACTGGGTACTTTGTATAGTGTTGATACATGTGTATAGGGTACTTGACTGTACTAGTCCTAGATACACCTTACCAGGTAGTACACTGGGTACTTTGTAGAGTGCTGATACATGTGTATAGGGTACTTGACTGTATTAGTCCTAGATACACTTTACCAGGTAGTACACTGGGTACTTTGTAGAGTGCTGATACATGTGTATAGGGTACTTGACTGTATTAGTCCTAGATACACTTTACCAGGTAGTACACTGGGTACTTTGTATAGTGCTGATACATGTGTATAGGGTACTTGACTGTACTAGTCCTAGATACACTTTACCAGGTAGTACACTGGGTACTTTGTAGAGTGCTGATACATGTGTATAGGGTACTTGACTGTACTAGTCCTAGATACACCTTTACCAGGTAGTACACTGGGTACTTTGTAGAGTGCTGATACATGTGTATAGGGTACTTGACTGTACTAGTCCTAGATACACCTTACCAGGTAGTACACTGGGTACTTTGTAGAGTGCTGATACATGTGTATAGGGTACTTGACTGTACTAGTTCTAGATACACTTTACCAGGTAGTACACTGGGTACTTTGTATAGTGCTGATACATGTGTATAGGGTACTTGACTGTACTAGTCCTAGATACATCTTACCAGGTAGTACACTGGGTACTTTGTATAGTGCTGATACATGTGTATAGGGTACTTGACTGTACTAGTTCTAGATACACCTTACCAGGTAGTACACTGGGTACTTTGTATAGTGCTGATACATGTGTATAGGGTACTTGACTGTACTAGTCCTAGATACATCTTACCAGGTAGTACACTGGGTACTTTGTATAGTGCTGATACATGTGTATAGGGTACTTGACTGTACTAGTCCTAGATACATCTTACCAGGTAGTACACTGGGTACTTTGTATAGTGCTGATACATGTGTATAGGGTACTTGACTGTACTAGTCCTAGATACACTTTACCAGGTAGTACACTGGGTACTTTGTAGAGTGCTGATACATGTGTATAGGGTACTTGACTGTACTAGTCCTAGATACACTTTACCAGGTAGTACACTGGGTACTTTGTAGAGTGCTGATACATGTGTATAGGGTACTTGACTGTACTAGTCCTAGATACATCTTACCAGGTAGTACACTGGGTACTTTGTAGAGTGCTGATACATGTGTATAGGGTACTTGACTGTACTAGTCCTAGATACACCTTACCAGTTAGTACACTGGGTACTTTGTAGAGTGCTGATACATGTGTATAGAGTACTGACTGTACTAGTCCTAGATACACCTTACCAGGTAGTACACTGGGTACTTTGTATAGTGCTGATACATGTGTATAGGGTACTTGACTGTACTAGTCCTAGATACACCTTACCAGGTAGTACACTGGGTACTTTGTAGAGTACTGATACATGTGTATAGGATACTTGACTGTACTAGTCCTAGATACACCTTACCAGGTAGTACACTGGGTACTTTGTATAGTGCATAGTGCTGATACATGTGTATAGGGTACTTGACTGTACTAGTCCTAGATACACCTTACCAGGTAGTACACTGGATACTTTGTAGAGTGCTGATACATGTGTATAGGGTACTTGACTGTACTAGTCCTAGATACACCTTACCAGGTAGTACACTGGGTACTTTGTATAGTGCATAGTGCTGATACATGTGTATTATAGGGTACTTGACTGTACTAGTCCTAGATACACCTTACCAGGTAGTACACTGGGTACTTTGTATAGTGCTGATACATGTGTATAGGGTACTTGACTGTACTAGTCCTAGATACACCTTACCAGGTAGTACACTGGGTACTTTGTAGAGTGCTGATACATGTGTATTATAGGGTACTTGACTGTACTAGTCCTAGATACACCTTACCAGGTAGTACACTGGGTACTTTGTATAGTGTTGATACATGTGTATAGGGTACTTGACTGTACTAGTCCTAGATACACCTTACCAGGTAGTACACTGGGTACTTTGTAGAGTGCTGATACATGTGTATAGGGTACTTGACTGTACTAGTCCTAGATACACCTTACCAGGTAGTACACTGGGTACTTTGTATAGTGCTGATACATGTGTATAGGGTACTTGACTGTACTAGTCCTAGATACATCTTACCAGGTAGTACACTGGGTACTTTGTATAGTGCTGATACATGTGTATAGAGTACTTGACTGTACTAGTCCTAGATACACCTTACCAGGTAGTACACTGGGTACTTTGTATAGTGCTGATACATGTGTATAGGGTACTTGACTGTACTAGCCCTAGATACACTTTACCAGGTAGTACACTGGGTACTTTGTAGAGTGCTGATACATGTGTATAGGGTACTTGACTGTACTAGTCCTAGATACATCTTACCAGGTAGTACACTGGGTACTTTGTATAGTGCTGATACATGTGTATAGGGTACTTGACTGTACTAGTCCTAGATACACCTTACCAGGTAGTACACTGGGTACTTTGTATAGTGCTGATACATGTGTATAGGGTACTTGACTGTACTAGTCCTAGATACACCTTACCAGGTAGTACACTGGGTACTTTGTATAGTGCTGATACATGTGTATAGGGTACTTGACTGTACTAGTCCTAGATACACCTTACCAGGTAGTACACTGGGTACTTTGTAGAGTGCTGATACATGTGTATTATAGGGTACTTGACTGTACTAGTCCTAGATACACCTTACCAGGTAGTACACTGGGTACTTTGTATAGTGTTGATACATGTGTATAGGGTACTTGACTGTACTAGTCCTAGATACACCTTACCAGGTAGTACACTGGGTACTTTGTAGAGTGCTGATACATGTGTATAGGGTACTTGACTGTACTAGTCCTAGATACACCTTACCAGGTAGTACACTGGGTACTTTGTATAGTGCTGATACATGTGTATAGGGTACTTGACTGTACTAGTCCTAGATACATCTTACCAGGTAGTACACTGGGTACTTTGTATAGTGCTGATACATGTGTATAGAGTACTTGACTGTACTAGTCCTAGATACACCTTACCAGGTAGTACACTGGGTACTTTGTATAGTGCTGATACATGTGTATAGGGTACTTGACTGTACTAGCCCTAGATACACTTTACCAGGTAGTACACTGGGTACTTTGTAGAGTGCTGATACATGTGTATAGGGTACTTGACTGTACTAGCCCTAGATACACCTTACCAGGTAGTACACTGGGTACTTTGTATAGTGCTGATACATGTGTATAGAGTACTTGACTGTACTAGTCCTAGATACACCTTACCAGGTAGTACACTGGGTACTTTGTAGAGTGCTGATACATGTGTATAGGGTACTTGACTGTACTATCCTTAGATACACCTTACCAGGTAGTACACTGGGTACTTTGTATAGTGCTGATACATGTGTATAGGGTACTTGACTGTACTAGCCCTAGATACACCTTACCAGGTAGTACACTGGGTACTTTGTATAGTGCTGATACATGTGTATAGGGTACTTGACTGTACTATCCTTAGATACACCTTACCAGGTAGTACACTGGGTACTTTGTATAGTGCTGATACATGTGTATAGGGTACTTGACTGTACTAGTCCTAGATACACCTTACCAGGTAGTACACTGGGTACTTTGTAGAGTGTTGATACATGTGTATAGGGTACTTGACTGTACTAGTCCTATATACATCTTACCAGGTAGTACACTGGGTACTTTGTATAGTGTTGATACATGTGTATAGGGTACTTGACTGTACTAGTCCTAGATACACCTTACCAGGTAGTACACTGGGTACTTTGTAGAGTGCTGATACATGTGTATAGGGTACTTGACTGTACTAGTCCTAGATACACCTTACCAGGTAGTACACTGGGTACTTTGTAGAGTGTTGATACATGTGTATAGGGTACTTGACTGTACTAGTCCTAGATACACCTTACCAGGTAGTACACTGGGTACTTTGTATAGTGCTGATACATGTGTATAGGGTACTTGACTGTACTAGTCCTAGATACACCTTACCAGGTAGTACACTGGGTACTTTGTATAGTGCTGATACATGTGTATAGGGTACTTGACTGTACTAGTCCTAGATACACCTTACCAGGTAGTACACTGGGTACTTTGTATAGTGCTGATACATGTGTATAGGGTACTTGACTGTACTAGTCCTAGATACACCTTACCAGGTAGTACACTGGGTACTTTGTAGAGTGTTGATACATGTGTATAGGGTACTTGACTGTACTAGTCCTAGATACACCTTACCGGGTAGTACACTGGGTACTTTGTATAGTGCTGATACATGTGTATAGGGTACTTGACTGTACTAGTCCTAGATACACCTTACCAGGTAGTACACTGGGTACTTTGTATAGTGTTGATACATGTGTATAGGGTACTTGACTGTACTAGTCCTAGATACACCTTACCAGGTAGTACACTGGGTACTTTGTATAGTGCTGATACATGTGTATAGGGTACTTGACTGTACTAGTCCTAGATACACCTTACCAGGTAGTACACTGGGTACTTTGTAAAGTGCTGCTTCAACTTCCAGTTGCTTGGAATGAGGCAGGTATGGAGGTTTACCCCAGAAAATTGGTATTCCATGATCTTGAAACTCTGTTGTCTGATACAGCATGAAAAATAAACACTTGTATTAAATAAATGTCAAATTGATGCAAATGCATTAAATGTATCGTATTAACTAAAATCATTGTTAAGAGTATAGCTTATTGGCAACAACATCTGGAAAAGGAGCCATCATATTCCATAATGCTTTCATAACTGTGCGTATAGACTTTCGATTCCCTGCAGGCAGAACAAGTCGACCACTTACTCGCGACTTTGTCGCTCGCTCATTCTCGCGATGTCATCGCTCGCTAAAGGTGTGGTCGACTTGTGGGAAGTCTACTGTATGTAGTAACATGTAACATGCTTTAAGGACATCACAATCTCTCAAGCATGCAGCCATTTTGTTGTATGCTGGGGACTGTTAGTTTTAATCTATCTTTTTCTTTTCTTTCCTTCTTTTTTCACCCATATTTGAGTTAAATGTACCACAACTGGGTGTGGCTTATCTGTGAGTACTGATGTTTACATTAATTGCAGTACACTCTCCGATGTCCAATGTTTTCCTCATACTCGCCACTCTTTTCATGCCTACATTTGTATATTAATATTACACATGTACCATACTACCTGTACCTGATCTGTTGGTACATCTTTTTGTTCAGTGTCCATACTACCGACAAAGAAATTATATGCCTCGTCTGTAGTGGGTTCTCCCTTGAGAAAACAGTCAAACCAGATTAATATACTGTCAAGTTTGGGAGGATGATTACGTGTAAGTGATGGTGACAGTGACAATGGTTATAAGACATTAACAGGGTTTTTGAACAGAAGGCTGAAACAGCAGAAAATAGGCAGATCAACTCAAATCAATCAATCAAATACTACCGAAATCACTCGACTGTTAGCACCGCCAAAATAACGATCGATCGCTTTTTGAATTTCGGTTAACTCACGTGACCATTTGAAGAGCTTCAAATGGTCATGTGACATTCAAATAGGTCTCCATGATCAGAAAAGAGTGCGAAACTAATGTCACATGACCATTTGGAGCTCTCGAAATGGTCACTTGAGTTAACCGAAATTCAAAATGCGATTGATCGTTATTTTGGCGGTGCTAACAGTCGAGTGATTTCGGTAGTAAAAACTAGCCAGGAAGTAAAGAGCATATAGAATAGTCAGCACTGTGTTCTGCATTGACAACGAAAGTTGTTGGTTATTGATGATGATGATGATAACAGTAGTGATGGTTCATGTGAGAACAGATATCCTACGACTGTGAAAAATCTACAGTATACACACACATACAAAGATTTCATTAGCAGGTAAACGGTGGAATACAAAATGCATCCTGCCTAGGGGTGTCGAATGGTCAAGGCGAGACTTTGCGAGACAAGGCATATTTTTGCGAGCCTGAGACGCTTTTTCACCGATTTCCTTTGTTTTCAAAATTCGAGACTCTGAGATGGCTTTTTGCGAAAAATGAGACTTCGAGACCCACGAAATTTGACCGAAATTTTGTGAGACTGACTTTTTGCTGGGACCATTCAACACCCCTCTGTCTATATCTGCTGATTCTTAAGGCCCGTACAAACAAGTAAAACATTTCAGTAAAACATCATAAAACATTGTTTTGTAAAACATGTTTTATTCATTTGGCCACCATGTTTTAACATGTTTTAATATCGTAAAACATTTTTTTGTTTTTGTGGTAAAACATGTTTGATTCGTTTGGACAGCATTATAAAACATTGTTGTGTTTGCGCATGCTTACAAGTCAGTTTTTTTCTCTGTAACCATGGGTACCAGTTCCCCCCATGCCCCTCTCTCATTGCAAGATAACTCTCCCACCCCTCCTCCCTCCCCTTTGTGGGCTTTCTATCCCAGAATACATTTCGCACACAATGTTTTAGAAAACATGTTGTATTCGTTTGGCCAGCCGACAAAACATCACACCATGTTTTGTAAAACAATGTTTCAACAATGTTTTACGCAATGTTTCATCGATGTTTTACTTATTTGGATGGGCCTTTACATGTTTATTTCAAGCCTCTTCATTGTCACGGACATTTACTCCAGTAGGACCATCGGCCTACTTCAATAATTGTTACTGTGCTGCGCGTCGTACCATTGCCACTTAGATAAAGTTTTAGATAAGTTTTTGACAACTTTGAATTGTACTTTTTACCATTCACCAATCAGATTTTAGCTGCTTACTTTGATGTAGTGATAGGCACAGTTTCTAATTAGCGTGTTATTACGAACTCTGCCCATCGCTGTATCAAAGTAAGCCGCTACAAGCTGATTGGTGAACGGCAAAAGTACAAATCAAAGTTGTCAAAAAGATGTCAAAAACTTATCTAAAACTTTACCTAAGTGGCAACGGTACGACGCACAGCACAGTAAACCCCTGTACATTTGTACTGTACTGTACTTTACTTGTAAAGAGCATTGAGATCTATATGGAATGCGCTTTTCTAAGAATTAAATTATTATTATTATTATTACAGTCCACACCATGAGAAGTCATTCCACAATAATACTGCACATTGTAAATGACTCATTCATACATCAGTATATCTAAGTTGTGACACTCTAGCCATCTTCTTCCATCTATTAACACTAGCAATACTTTCTTGCAGTGCTAAATCTTCCTCTTCTTCCATTTCTTCAGGGCCTGCGAGCTGCAAATCAGTCAGAATGCAAATATCAGAATGTTTTATTGTATTGGGTAGGGATGCATACTGATCTCTTGATACTCTAACTCAGTAGCCTGCCTTCAGGCTCTCTTTTTATTTTTTTGGGATTTTTTTGGGGGGGAGAGGAGGGGGAAGGAGGGGGACTGGGGAGAGAAGAGAGGGCGAGAGGGGATTGCCAAAAATCCAACAACAAAAAAAAGAGAGCCTGAAGGCAGGCTACTAACTCAGCTGCAATCCAGCTAGATATAAATGGTTGATTTTGCACAGTAAGTTCATCATTGGTAAATCAGTTTTTACATTCCTCCAAAACAGCACTAATGTTTAACGATGCTTTTTGGAAAATTACTTACAACTAACTAAACTGCTTTCTTACTTTCCGTGTCCCAAAATTACAGGAATTTGAACATGATCAAAAAATGTTTTATCAATTAACAAAGTGGTCTGACAAAACACTTCATTGTAAAGCGCACACATTGTATCTAGCATGTGCGCTATATAAATGCCATATCATCGTCATATTGTTATGTAATAGATACAATAAATAGTAATAATAATAAGTGACATCTATATAACGCTAATTCTGTAGAGTCCATTAGCGTTTTACAAGTAATGAGTGACCGTGTTGCATGAGATGTATTCGGCTCGTGATTGTAGATCTCATACAACACAGACGCAAATATTGTATTGGACTTATCATATCCACAGATGTATAAAATCATGTTCTACTATAATTTTCAAGATACCATTAAGTTTGGCTGAGAAAATCCAACTTAAAGTTGACGTAAATGAGGACGATTTTGTATCAGATATACAAGCTCTGCCACGGTTGTGATTTCTATTGTGTTTTCCTCATGAATATTAATGAATATGATAAATGTTATGAGATTTGACTCACCCTTGCCTCATCAAACCTAGTTGGAAGTGGACGATCTCTAAGTCCTTTCAATCGACGTTCAGGAGTAGACTAAAAGATTTTGCAATGAGGGTTTATCATGTAATTTCAAAACTCATTGGACAAAAAAAATATTTTTGAAAATTCATATCTTCGCAATTTGTGAAGCGATCTTTTCCAAACTTCACATTTTTACTAATTTCAACGAACTCTTTCCAGCTATGATAATCATTTTTTTGTCCTATGAGTTTTGAAATTACGTGATAAACCCTCATTAATATGAAACACAATGAAAATATTTACACATGTAAGTTATCATGCATCATTGCTTCTTTAAAAGAACTGTAAGCAACAATGTTGTGGGTTTGTCCGCAGCCTTCTCAAACCCATCAATTTTTCTCCAATCTGCGTAACTGTCTAGACTCTTTGCATACCACTGATGGCCAAGCAAATTGAGGACATAACATTGGTGCTTTTAGCTCGACATCAACATCAACCGAAGATTGAAATTTAAAAAATACAAATACGATTCTTGACATACCTCTTCTAATGCACCTTTGGCCTGAAATTATGCAATATAAACACCTTTCATTAGATGTTTAATGATAATTTAATATTAATAATGAACAGTGAATTATACATATAAATATCATATCAGGTTGTATAGTTGACAAAGAGTTATTAAACATTAAACATTAAACAAATGAATAAGGAAGCGATAACCCCACGTTGGAACACACTCAACCACTACAGAAAAATCTGAGCCCCAGGTGGGAAATGAACCCATGACCTGCCGATTTTCTAGATGGTTGCTCTACCACTGAGCTACTGGACACTCTATGATTATCTGAGGGTTGAATCAAAGAGTGCCCAGTAGCTCAGTGGTAGAGCAACCATCTAGAAAATCGGCAGGTCATGGGTTCGTTTCCCACCTGGGGCTCAGATTTTTCTGTAGTGGTTGAGTGTGTTCCAACGTTATATTAAATAAAATCCATGCTGTAAAAGTTACCACCACTTCGCAATAATTAGACTCACAACAGCAAAGAAGCCACTGCATTTTTGATACAATGATTTATGGCAGTATATTGCATGGTTACCATGGTTACATCTAACAAGATGGAATGTTTTGTGCAGTATTGCATTACATTATTACCTGCCGTCCCCTAACTTTGCTGCGTAGTCTCTCTCTTATGGAAGCATTCAAGTTCACATTTTCGCCAGCCATTGAAGAAGTCATCCTGTCTTCACCAACAGCCAGTCTTTGCATCTGTGGGCCAGGACCTGATGGAGAAACTACAAACACCAAGATAGACGTTGATGATAGTTGATGATCGCAGGTGTAAAGATGTTTCCTGCCTAAGGCTCATTTTAGCCCGAGTCACAGATGAGGGTTAAAATGACCTCTGAGAAGGACCACAAACATAATTACGCCCAAGAACATCAACTGAATTTAATACTATTGTAATAATTTCAGAAGGCATTTAGAAAGGGAAATAATATTATCAATGACAGTAAGCAACAGTCTTGAATGTACTGGCTGAGAGCAGAGGACTAAAATATATGCCAAAATGCTATGATTTTGCGTAGAAGTATCTGGGGAGTGTGATATTAGAACTACTGCGCCTACAATACATGTATATTGTAGGGGCGGATATAAGATGATTGAACAAGTTTGTAATAAAATTTTATAATAAATCATTGAAGGGGTCCGTGAAAGAACAGTGTAATAAATTATTAACATGAGATCAAAGTCAAAATTCTCATTTGAAATTCAAAGAACCTCAAAGAGAATTTAGACTTTGATCAGAGATCACTTGTTGTAAGTGAATATTAATATTAAATATAGGTTGATTTACCAGGAAGAGATATGGTAGATGGTTCAGGTTGTTGTGATATGCTCTGGACTTGATCGCCCCATGCTGCTGATGTACCACTTTCCATCGTGCGCGAAAGCTATCATGGTGAGAAATAATAATGATAATAATGATTTACCTCCATTTCAAGATATGCCCAAAAAAAAAAAAAAAAAAAAAAAGATATGCCCAAAAAGATAACATTGGAGTAAGAACTATTGTGAAAAGGTATATGGCATTTGCAAAAAGATTGGTATTTTCAGAATTGCTATTTCAGGCACTATATCCTCTGATAGATGTCCTTGGTAGAGCAAAACTATCACATCACATGATTGATTTTGAACAATGAGAGCAAAGGAAAATTGAATTATAAAAAAGTTTATTATTAAAATATTAATGTGCCATACATGTACCTCTTCTTTTCTCTGTTGCCTACGTGTTTGCAGGTTCTGAAGCATGTCATCACCTTGATCAATGTCCTTCAAAAGACACAAACAAAATTGTTACTGAAAATCAATCTCAAAACACCATCATCATCATCATTATCTCCATCATGATCATTATCATCTACATGCACCAATCAAGTTTACCAGTCAGCCGTGTCATTATTACGTATTATCATCACCACCATAATATCAATGTATAAATATAAGTTTGTCTTTCTTATAAATATAAATATAAATATAAATATAAATATAGGTACAGCTTAATACATACAAATACCATCTAGCATAACATATTTATCCCTCATCATAGAAAATATCAGAATAAGATCATGAGACTGCATTGCATCATGAGAAGAAAACATAGAATACCATGGAAGAATATGCACTCGTCTGACAATTCTGCTCTCTGATTGGTCATATTTTCTATGATGTGGGATAAATGAATATATACAGTCTGTGATCTAATTTGCTCCAATGAATAGGATACTGTACCTCAACTAGTGTTTCTATTCTACCACCAGGACTTAAGGTCTGAATCTCTGTAGTATCATCACCAAATCTTGATGGAGTCTGAAACAATGGACCAAAATGAAAACTTATCCCTCAAAAAATCAGAGATAATCCAATTAAATACACAATAATATATACCAAGTTTTGACTTTTTCCTCTTTGCATTGTTTCATCAGCATCAGACATGTAGGAACCAGTCTCTGACATAATAGTAGCCTACAAGACAATGACCAAAATAAATTCTGTTACTAACACTGTACTTTTACTCAATTTTCTGTCATGGTCAAATTGCTCATGAATTATTCATAAGTTAGATAAATAAATACACAGACTGTACCTCCATGGCAGCCCTCCTTTTCTTCATCTTTTCAAGCAAAACCCTGAATACAGTACAACGACTCTTTCAAGAGTTGCAAGGAAGCTTATAAAGACTTAAAATAATGTAGGGAGTTGTAGGGGAGGGGGGGGGGGGGGGGGTGTCACTAGTGGGAGAGGGGGGTGTCACTAGTAGTATGCAATATGGGGTGGGGATTATATAAAACTACTAGTAGAATGATAGGGGGTGTAAAATGATTTCAGTATCATGAAGGGGGTTGGCTCATACCTCGCAATTTTCCCAACCCCCTCCCCCTAAACCATATAGCTTAGAGTACCTGTTTGTGTCATCCATGTTGAAAACAATTACTGTGGCAAGTATTGAAGTGTACTTTTATCTATTGCTCTTATGAGTACCAGGTTCCATCATTGTCGAAAAAGCAGACAACTACGTCCATTAACGATGAGGTTTTGCTCGTTCATCATCCATTGATGGTGGAGTGTTTGGATTCATATTGCTTTCCTTCGAGCCATATTCTACTTCAAACCGTACAGTACCATGCTTAGTTGAACGGAGTACATAATTTCTCCAAAAATATCGACGTAAAATGACCAAAAGCAGCCGAAAAGTCAGCCTAAATTCCCTATAAACAAAGAAGTCACCAACGAAACCACTTTTCGAGCAGGAATGTTTTCGCGCGTCCAACCAGTCCACCGCGGTTTGATCTGGTCTAGAACCCAGTCTCTATACCCACAATGCAATGCAACACATACCGCGCATTTGAAACTGAGAAAGTTTTTAGATTTTATGATATCAAATATATTTTAATTTTATTAGTTATTCGTGAGCGAAATCAAGGGTTGATCGCTAAAATCCAGTAGTGATACGGAAGGACTCAAGGTTACCATTCGATCGGAGAACTAAAAGGTGAAAGATCTTTCATATTTTGTAAAAAGATGCGACTGTCAAGCAAGACGAGTGAGAACAAAAGTCGTTGTTATTAGTTACTGTTGACTTTATTGTTGCTATCTGTTTGATATTATAATATAGCTGGTATTTATTTAATTTTACAATCAACAGCTCCACTGTTTGGACGTTGAGATATATTTTAGAGGACAATCATGGTAAGTTTTGCCGAAGAAATTGTGTTTTTCGTCTTCATTTTGAACGTACGAGATGAGAAATTTATGGCAACATGTAACGTATACATGTATACAGCTGTTGATGCTGTTGTGGTGTTGTATCGCCGCCTATTACTTTTGTCCCGACGTAGTCAATCGATAAAAATCGATATCGATTTTCCAATCGATAAATCGGTAAAAATCTAACCTGAGTATCAGGCCTTCAAAAAGGAAAGGGGAGGGGGAGAGGCCCGGGGAGAAGAACAAGGAAGAAGGCCTGACACAAGGGTAATTGATCTGCCCGTGTCATGCGTCCAGATTCTGGACGTCGATATGATTGGATAAAACACAAAGGCTTGAAACGTCCCCAGGGAAACGTCACAGCCGACCGGAAATGATACATCGTATTCTACAAGAATAAGCTCGATTTCCTTTTATTTATGATTGAAAATAATTTAGACAGGCTCTAGAAGGAGCCCTATGAAGCCTTTCCTGGAATTGAATTGAAGAAATAACAAGAACTTTGTCTTCAAACTAACAAAAACGACGTGCTTGGGGTTTTGCCGACAGGCTGATTTATCAGCTGTTTCTTAGTTTCATCTTGTAAGTAAGTAAGGACTATATTTAACGAGGGTAGCACGATAAAACCAAATTGAAGAAGATACAAACGGTGCTTGTAGAACGTACTGAAACGGTTTAAAACTCCAACAGCACTGAAGGTCAAACTCCTTGACATACGACAGTCTTGACATGACAGTTGGCAAAGCGGAAGTGATTTTGATTGGTTGTTATTTCCAGATATATGTATCGTGCTGCGAGGGGGCGGAAGGCCCAAATCAATAGCTCTGTGTCAGGCTTTTCTTCCCTTCTCTTCCTCCTTTCTTTTTCTCTCGCTCTCCGCCAAAAAAGCCTGATACTCAGGTTAGTAAAAATCGATATAAGCTTACTGATTTTGATTGATATCGATTTGTATCGATCAATCGGTAAAAATCGATATCACTCTTTTTATCGATATCTATTTGTATCGATTGACTACGTCGGGTTTTGTGCACTTGATCTTTACTCTTTACTGAAATCCTAACAACACTATTTCTTTGGAATTTGCGGTACATTTCTGCAAATAATTTGTTATAGCTTATTTGTAATTTGTGTTTTTCTATTTGTTGGCATTGCGAATGCCTTTATTAGTCGGGCTTCCTGTGGAAGGCCCGACTCTAAAAATGCACTCCGGTTGTCGTCATATTCTTCTTTGACCTTCTTCTACCGAGTCATGCAACTGAGCGACCAAACACGTACTGTTTTAATCGCACTAAGATATCTATGCTACATATCAGTTAGAAGCCAGACTTCACGCTAGTAGAGTGTCTAGTTTGTTTATTCTCTGACAAGTCTACATGTACATGTATCATATATTGTGCAGCGTCAAGTGGAAACCTAGATATAAATTATTATTTGGATATTTATATTGCTTTATCCCGGGGGGGATAAAATATCAACAGCGATATTTTAAAACTTCCTTTTAATAACATCGCTCTGTATTGTGTCACAACGTTGTCTTAAACTTGTAAGAGTGGAAGGCGTTTGATGCTAGTGTCTTTTATACTATTAAAATGACTTTCCCGGGGCTTTATCTCTCTCTGTATTCTTCTCAGGCAGTGGGTGAAATTTAGTCTAGTGAGGGAGAAGGTTATAAAATTGAACTGCCATTCTATATATTAAATACTGCTCAACACTTTTATTCTGTGCATATAGTATGGAGTGCGTGCTAAGAAGAAGACAGATGAACCAGACAGTGATTCAGACTGGGACAGTCTCTCAGGTACCCCTGAACCTCCATCAGACAATGAGCCAACACCGAGGTTCCCCCAACCAGTTCCTCCAATAACTAACTCTCCTCAGATCCAGCCACCAAGCAGTAAAAATACCTCTACACCCATACGAAAACCTGCCAAAACTCCTTCAAAACCAAGCACTCCCAATCTAGAGGTCCCAAACGGGACAACATCGTCCACTAATCAAAAGCCTAATCAATTATATGGCAAACCTGCTGGGATTACAACATTTGTTGACCACAGTAACCACAGCATAAGAACGCTCACTGATGGTGATGATATGAAGAAGGGTAATGAACCCATGGCTGTTGATTCAAACTCAAACTCTCTTATCTATAATACGGGGAAGAAAAGAAAAGAGAAGACTAGTAGAGCATTGGAATTGAATGAATTGGATTTTAACCCAGTTCGCGATACCTCCGGACAAACAAATCCGGCCTTTCATCCAGTTGAAGAACCTCCTTATATGGACTTCAAAGGTAAGATGTCATTTGAAAATGCAAACAAACCTTTTTGGGGAGGGGCTAGTACATGTAGGGCACATAGGGTGTCTGCTTATGGGAGGTTCCATTGTACATGTACTGGTAAGCTGACAACTGGTGTACTTCATCATCAATTTTGAGCACTGCACCAGCCTCATCCATGCCTTATTACTTTGACACTACTAGCAGTTGAGCTGCCTACTTTTTAGCTTAAGAGCCTGCTATTGCCGGTTTGCAATCAATCCCTGGAGATTTAAGGTACAAGGATGCAGTGGCCATGTTGGTGGTACAAACAAGAGAAGTTAATGAGGAATGCTTTGTCATTCGGCACCAACATGGCCACTGATGATGTCAAATGAAAACCAGCAAATCAAATAGTGACAACCATTACAATACTCATTACAGATGCTCTACCTGCTAATGATGTGAAAGAATCAAATAAACCAGAACAGAAGAAAGGAAAAATGAAAGCTGCCTATTTGAGAAATAAGACACCAGAGCAATTTGACGTCCCTTCACCTAGAACCATACCAGACACCCACCCGTGGGATGAAAGTGATCAAGAGGATGACCCAAGGAAATTCTTGAGCAATCAGTTACCCATCAAGACCGGGAACAATACCAAGCCATCAGTTGATGGGCAAGGTCATGTTATGGATGTACACATGGGGGATGAAGAAGGTTGTTGTGTTCCATATCAGAAGAACTGGAACTGGGTAAGTCTGTAAGAGTCGGGTTATGAGGTTATGCCAACCTCAAATATGGTCATGAAACATAACTGTTGGCATGACCAGAGCTTGAGCACAGGGGCATAGAGGGGCACAAAGTCTGCTAATATTTATTTGTCTCCCTGTTGATTTTTAAATTCCAACAATAATTTTACTTCATTGTGCATTTGACAGCTACACCTATATCTTTAACCATGGTAAAGTCCAGTATTTGAATGTTGTACCAGAGTGGAGGGAACCATACATGAAAAGTTTAGGGGAAAGGTGAGTCACTGTCAGACTACGACTAAAGAAATATTCAGTCTGTTTCAAGATCACCATGCATGGCCTGCTTGAAAAGTATGCCATACGGTATCCTTCCAAATTCAAACAATCATTATTTTAGTTATTTCAATGCATGCTAAGTAAACAAATCCTTAATTCACACCACATTGCATGTTGTACTTCTAGAAGCGAGAGATGGCTCACCTATTTCTGGCAGGAGGTTTTTGGAGCCATTGGTCTAATTGTGGATTTTGGACTCATCTTTCTACTCGAGCTGATTAAATTTACCTTTCGCAAAGTTATTGTTAGGCTTCTAGTTGGTTTTATTGTGGTATTTGGAGACCATCTTCTCAAGCCCATTCTAGCAACTACATTCAATAGTTTCCTTCAACCATCACTAACATTCTGGTGGAATGCGTTGGTTGGAGTAAGAAATGCAATCCAACCTTTGCTTGACATTACGAGGGAGATCGTACTTCAAATGGCAACTCTACTCAAAGGATTTAGACTCTTTGAATTGAACTGGAAGCCTTCATACACTAGTGCAGTCAACACACCACAACCTTTGCCCAACCAGTTGGTACATCGGCAACAAATACAAGAAATATAGTTATAATATATAAAGCAACTAGTAGAAGTTCCTGCTGTGTGTCCGAGCACTTGCAACTGGCTGCAGTAGCAAAGTTTCAAGAGTGTTAGAGTGCAAACACTAAAACCGTGAAACAGTACTAACTATTTAGTGCTAAATAGCACCAATGAAACTATAGAAAACAAGACATTGCACTATTTAGTACTAATTAAAGTTAGCACTGTTTCACGGTTTTAGTGTTTGCACTCTCTATAGATGTTGGAAGTTATTTTAAAGTCAATACTGTTATTTTTAAAAAGAAAGTGTTTAAAAAAATCATGATTAATATAGTGTGATTAAAAGTATATTTTACAGTTATGTTTCGGGTTCCGAAGTTATAAGTTTGTTCAGAAATTCATTCAGAAATAACAAAGTTAGCCTTCATCCTTGGGAACCCAGGGGTATATTCTGTCACTCATTACTCACTCCCAGAGAAATACCCCTGAGAACTGTTGGAACAAAGTTAGCCTTCATCCTTGGGAACCCAGGGGTATATTCTGTCACTCATTACTCACTCCCAGAGAAATACCCCTGAGAACGAAGTCTGTTGGAACTTGTTCCAGAAGTCAAAATTACTCTCGTTTCTGATTGGTCGACCTATGAAGGTCGACCAATCAGTATCAAGTATATTCTGGTTTGAATAGGACAGCCGCCATATTGAATTTTGACTTCTAGAACAAGTTCTGACCAACAGACTTCGTTCCCAGGAGTATTTCTCTGGGAGCAAGCAATGAGCTTCTTGCTTCTTGCTTTCGGCGCGGATTGAACGATTTTTGGAATAGGTGTATACAGAGGGGACAAAAATACTGTCTTGATACACCCACACCCCAATAGAGGGTTTACACAATCATGTGCTAGCAGCCATGTTATGGGACAGGAACAATAAAAGAGTTCAATTCCTTAGGGGAAAGGTATTCTTTTATTCTGCCCCCTAACATGGCTGCCGATACATGATCAACACAATGTTGGAACCACAGTCACAGGGAGCCCAAGTATTCTTTACTGAATTTATGCTTGGGCTCCCTCTGGATGGAGGAAAGGGGTTAGGGGGTGAACAGCAGACATACACAGGCTACATATTTACAGTTGTTTTCACCTTACTTTACCGCGCCATGTTGCGAAGTTGGTTGTCAAATTCTGAAGTACGTTACCAATTAGCCAATCAACTTGCGAAGTTCAAATCCTAGTTCCCAACTTGCTCCCAAACGAAGTTCAGAACTTCGATCCAACACGAGGTTTGAGAATCTTGACAGAATTCGATAATTGTACTACTACAGTGTATTTGCAATCAACTGTATAACGTAAACTATTTTGATGGTTGTCGACAGGTCTATTCTTAGCATTTTGGCATGGGAAACTACACGTTTAGAACTTATTTCAGCTTTTAGTATTAGTATGTATTCCTAATTGTACTAAATGTCAAATTTTCGAGTTCTGTCAACATACTGAAACCTCGTGTTGGATCGAAGTTCTGAACTTCGTTCGGGAGCAAGTTGGGAAATAGGATTTGAACTTCGCAAGTTGATTGGCAAATTGGCAACATAGTTGCGAACTTCGCGGAATTTCACAACCAACTTCGCAACATGGCGCGGTAAAGTAATTGTGAAAACAACTGTAAAAGATGTCTAAAAGTCAACAGACACCAGTATTCAGATGGTAACATTTTATTATTGATTCATAATGGTTTACTTTAGAGGAATGAATCGTGATGAGTGAGTGGCACCAATACCAGGCCTTCCATGTTTGACAGGCTTGTAGGTGATGGAGAATTCACCAAGGTAATGACCAATCATCTCAGGCTGAAAGAAAATTACATCAAAATCAATGTGCCTCAATCGTAGTCAATTATATTTTGGTAACGCAGGTTAAGAGGTCAGGCAGCTATAAGCTGATGTACCACATACATTCTAAACTTCACAATGCTCACATATTTTTGTTCTGGAGGTAGTCATTGAGAAGGTGACTGAGTGTAAAATAAATTACAGAGCTCGGAAGGTCAAGAAAGTACAAATATAAGCAACAGTATGCAACATAACTTGAGGGCAAATGCTAATAACAATAACAACGCTGTGTTCTAACTAGACTAAAATATTGTTCCATCTTTCCTAGAGTACAAACACTAAAACCGTGCAACGTCTGCACTAATCTAAATAGTATTTACATGTAGCGGTATAGTATTAAAGATATCTGTACGTGTTAGTGTGTTACTGTTTATAGTGTAGCTCAGACTGCACCGATTCAGCAACAAAGACGAAGTAAATCGAAGACTCTACGATGAAAACAACCTACCTTAATCTCAACCTGGTTAAAAGTCTTGCCGTTATAAACACCGACGACACTACCGATCATTTCAGGAACCACGATCATGTTCCTAAGATGTGTTTTAACAACGTCTGGTTTCTCCATTGGTGCAGCCTCCTTCTTGGCCTTCCTCAATCTTTTCATGAGTGCTAACTGCTTCCTCTTCAGGCCCCGAGAGAACCTTCGCCTCTGACGGCAGTTCACAAGCTCCATAAGTTGTTCATGGCTGAGATCAAGAAGCTGGTCCAGATCTACACCACGGTAAGTGAACTTACGAAAGGTACGCTTCTTCTTTGGTTGGTCTGCTGCTTCTGACTGTTTATGTGGAAACAAGATCATTTTTCAGACTACATCGAGCATCATTTTAGCAAATGAAATCTTAGATATGTGAAGTGATAATCAGGCTTTTATTTGAGCTATATTTCAGATTCGTATGATACATAAATCTACGGATGAGGATGGATTTTGAGTTCAACCTAACTCACCATCTTGACGTCCTGACAGAAACGAAGAAAAGAGGACGAAGAGAGAACATGTGGGACCCAGGACTCCTCGTCTGACTCTCAATCACCACAGGAAACCCATAAAACCAAACTCAAATCAAAATAAAATAGAGTGCAATTTAGAAAAGCCTGAAAACTAAATAACTAATTAGTACTAAATAGCACTAATGAAACAATAGAAAACTATAGAAATAGCACTATTTAGTACTATTTAAAATTAGTACTATTTCACACTTTTCTAAATTACACTCTACCTATAGCCAACGTTGTTTTGGGTGTTTTGTAGACTGCATTAGGCTAGATTTGAGCCTTTTTCGTGTATTTTTTAATTTCCCCCCCTCCTCTACCTAAGGGGGAAAAATTAAAAATACACAAAAAAGAACCACAGGGAAAAAAAATTTGGAAAAAAAATCACCAGGCAGGTTAAGTTAACAGACAACAAAGGTGTATGTGTATAGGGGAAAAAATACTTTATTTCCAATTTAATTTTTTTACTGAATTTATGCTTGGGCTCCCTGTGTACAAAACACAATTTTCGACCCTGTTCTTTCACTGTACAAATCCATTGCTTGGGCTGCCTGTGGCTAAGCTACAATGCTAGCGAGTATTTTTTTTAATTGCAGAAACGTATATGAAGACTATTGAGTGTTGTTATTGTTGAGGTGGGGAGGGTGATTGTAGTTTGGATATGGGAATGGCCCAATGTGCAATCAAATTGATATATACCGCCACCCAGCTAGTTTTTGGTAGCATTTATTTACTGTATGTAATTGTAACACATTGTTAACATGTATCTTTTTGTGCATAACTTTATTTTTTAACAGAAAAATACCAATAATAATATAGCTAAGTACTATCCTGCATGAACAATACAATGATCAATACTATAATCTAGGTAGTTTAAAATTGTCACAATTCCAAAGATCATCAAATTAATAGTTTCACGTTAATTGATTTGATTAATGGGCCTCTACCACCTGCCACGTGACTTTTTAAATTTTCACCGAAGACAAACGAAAATACTATAACTTGAAAGAGCATACTAAAATTAGTCAAAGTTGAAAATTTGAAAAGAATCAAGCAAATAAGAAAAAAGTTAATTTTAACCGAAGACAAACGAAAATACCATAACTTGAAAGTCTTTCAAGTTATGGTATTTTCGTTCTTCGGTTAAAATTAACTTTTTTCTTATTTGCTTGATTCTTTTCAAATTTTCAACTTTGACTAATTTTAGTATGCTCTTTCAAGTTATAGTATTTTCGTTTGTCTTCGGTGAAAATTTAAAAAGTCACGTGACAGGTGGTAGAAGCCCATTGTGAAAACTGGAAAAAATATATATTTGCTATTCAACATTTGAAATGTCTATTCGATAGAACTATTCGATAGAACTTTCACTTAAAATATATCAATGATAATCATGTCATTGTAGTCTGCAATTCTTTCATAAATAGCTTTAATAATGTCAATGGAACAAACCTAAGGCAACAAATGTGAAAACTGGAACATTAACTTTGTCAAAATTAAGGCTGCTGGTAACAGTATATATAGTTACTATAATTATAGCAACTACATTGAATTTCAAAAATTTCTGAAAGGGCAGCAAATGGGAAATACAATAATATTATTTGTTCCCGAGGCACTTGTTTGAAATTAAATTCAACTTTTCCCTTCTTTCCAGCAAAATGAGAGACTAAAATGAAAAGTATTGGGGGAGGGGAGGGGATCGAGGGACAGAGTATACTTTTGAAAGCAAGAAATGTTTGTCAACAAATTTCCTGTTACAACATTGCAACAATGTGTTCATTCAAATGACTAGAAATGAAATCTTTGATACTCATTTTCCATTTGCTACCAATTCCCAAAACAAAATAAATAACATAGCTTAAACCAACTACATGTATTTGCTCTTTCTAATGAAACTGTTTTGATCTTTGTATCATGATGTTGAGCCATGTCGTGCTCTGCCATGTGATGTCTGGAATAAATGGAGAACAATTCATTTATTTGTTCTTTAGTTCATTCTTTCATTCACCCATCATTCATTCAACTATCTAATCAATCATCCATTCATTCCTTAATCAATCAATCCATCCATCTATTTATTCATTCATTTGTGTACTATTCAAATCACCTGATATCTAGCCAATTCTTGTTTTAGAGCAGATGACTTTGATCTTTCTTGTTCTAACTCAGCATGAAGTTGAACAACCTATAAAATACACATGACATGCACCTCAGTATGTATTGAAGACAGGGCAATGGGGAGGGGGGGGGGGGGGGGGGGGGGGGGGAGGCAGGGGTGGCCACTGCATCTTCAAAGTTTGTTTGCCATCCAGTGGAGCCATAGGATCTTCAGCTAAGTTCATTGGTGATTCAAGTGTTTTATCAACATGGGACCAAGCCGACTAAGCCACAAAAGGCCTATTTAGTAGACTAAGGTTCAAACATGCAGTGCTACAGTGTAGTTTCAGAACAACAGAAAATCTACAAATTTGTACACAATATGTAAAGTAAATTACTGGCTTTTGAAGTATCTTTACCTGTTCCTTAACTTCATTTAATTCTTCTATCTGGAGTAATAAATCAGCCTTTTCTTTCACTGCATGGAAGTGAATGGAACAAAAATCAATTTGTATGTATACATACATTTGTTGATTTTTAATATGCTTTTATGTTTTAAAACCTGAAGTTCCAGTGTAAAAATGTTCATGTAGTGATACAAAGATTAATAACATTAATTTATTAATAACATTAATTTATAAACTTTATTCTCTTTGATGTTTAAATTCTGTTCTTCCATCCATCCTAATTAATGTTATTATTTCCTTTCTCCCTTCCTTTCCATTAATTCCTTCTCTTCCTTCCTTTCTTCCCTCTCTCCTCCTTCCTTCCTTCCTTCCCTCCCTCCCTCCCTCCCTCCCTCCCTCCCTCCCTCCCTCCCTCCCTCCCTCCCTTCCAGACTTCCCTCTGTCCAACCATCTAGATAATTCCCTTAATTCATGTCATGCTTTCCACACACTGAGCAATCTGTCAGATGTAGTTGTTATGTTTTACTCACTTTCCCCTTGACCAAGTATATGACAGAGCTGTTTATTTCGTTTTTTAACTTGAACTAATTCTTTCTGAAAATCAAAGAAGTTTGATGAATGTGAAATATTTTCAAATGAGATCAGATGCTCCTGTTGTTTTAATTCTTTCATCAGAATTATTGATATTATATGCAGACTGTTTTTTCTAAGGAACACTAGTACAGCAGAACCCCACTTTATGGCCACTTAATTATTGTGGCCACATAATTTTGGCCCGATAATTCAGTCATACAGCCTAGTCTTATGACACTATCACGGTCACCCGTTATTATGGCCAGTTTTCTTTGGCCCATATGTGTAGAGATTACAGTGCGAATCGAGAAACCGTGGGCACCCAGAAATATTTCAGAAATCGTTTATCGTTCGTTAAACAATCAGAAACAACTCTCTAACTGCAAGAAGTTCGACTGATTTGTAGTCAGATAAATTTCTTGCAGTTAGAGAGTCGTTTCTGATTGTTCAACGGAAAATAAACGATTTTTGAACTATTTCTGGGTGTCCACGGATTTTCAATTCGCACTGTAACAAGGATCTACTGTAGTTTGCTTGGTACCTGTAAATCACTTATCCAGCCCTTCTGTTTCTCTACAGTTTTCCGCTGTTCAATTACAATTTCATCTCTTTTGCTTAATTCTTCCTGTACATGTACCATTTCTGCTTTTATTGATTCCTCATGGGTTGCTGACATGACCTTCTGAAAGACACCAACTTGCAGCTGTATTTATCACAACAGTTACAAAACATCTTGTCCTCTAACTTTAATTTTGTGACTGATTCTTCACAAGTATTGTTTAGTATGTTTCTTTCCCTGCTGACAGAGTCTCCTTTTCTCCACAGAAAATGAGACTCTGGCAACTTTGAAATGATCTCCAATGGTGAAATCCAAACTTGCTTCCTGTATGAATTTTGAAATTCATTGGAACAAATTTCGGAACCTGGCCCCGGTTACACAAAAGGTGAATCGCACTATCCCCTGGATAGGTCCCATCCAACTGATAAAATTTACTGGATAACTGCATCAGTTTTATCCATTGGATAAGACTGATCTGGTGGATTGCGCTTAATTCACCTTAAAGCTAGCAATGTAATATTTATAATAATGTTTGTTACAAGAGCCCTGTATTACAGTGAACTCTCTCCTAACGGACACCTCAATAAGACGGACACCTCTCTATAACGGACACCATTTGGTGGTCCCTGCCGAAAACCCGTTCTTTCACTGTATCAAAACCCTCTATAAGACGGACACCTCTCTAAGACAGACAACGGACACTTTTTAAATTAATTTTGGTTAAAAATAGGTCAAAAAACTCCCTGTACGACGGACACTAGCTGCATGTTTGATACTAAAGGTAATGACAGAAAACAAACAGATCACATATAGCGTACGCGTGTCATACAGTAAATGTAAACTACTTTTAATAGAATTGCACGCAAATGTTCTTGTCCCATTAAGACGGACACCTCTCTAAGACGGACAGTTGGTGGTGGTCCCGAGGGTGTCCGTCTTAGAGAGAGTTCACTGTATTATAATTTACCATTAATGTGTCTACTACCTACAATGTACCATACATAATAATAATAATAATAATAATAATAATAATAATAATAATAATAATAATAATAATAATTCTTTATTCCTCAAAACAAATTACAAATAAGAGATAGAAAAAAATAATAATAATAATAATAATAATAATAATAATAATAATAATAATAATAATAATAATAATAATAATAATAATAATAATAATAATAATAATAATAATAATAATAATAATAATAATAATAATAATAATAATAATAATAATAATAATAATAATAATAATAATAATAATAATAATAATAATAATGTACTTACATGTTCTTTATGTTCTAAGTCTCTTTTTGAAACTTCTTCTTCAACTGACTTTTCGTGACTTTTCTTTTTCCGTCGAGTTTTTTGCGGCTTTTCATCTTGTACAAGTTCAGGTGCCGGTATAGTTTGACCCTTCAGATCAATAATAATGCAAGAGTCATAAGAGTTTTAGTATTAAACTAAACACATTTTGCTGAAGGAATTGATTAATTATGCAACCTTCCAAGACAAAAGTTGTGACTGGTAAGTTTGCAATAGACTTCCGTCAATCATAAACATCAAATATACATCTCAGGTGGTCAAGACATGTACATGTAGTAATGTAACTGGGAAAAATGGTTACTACAATAGCCATACTATAATGAAACAACGAAGAATCACTAAAAAAACTAATGCAGGAAATTCCAGTTTAAATAATCCCCAGAGATTTTCCAGTTTAAATAAAGTATTTATTATTATTATTATAAACGTGACAACACATGTTAATTAATCCGTTATCAGTAAATCAGATTAGTGTGTAACGTACATGTAACGTACTAAAACACGCCTAAGCCCTAAGGAAGTCGTTACACAAAACATTCCTAAATACTTGCTAGATGATGTTGAATTAAACCCAAATTCCGTGGAAGTAAAATCTACATTACTTCTAACATAAACAATATTACTTAAAATACTGTAATGCAAATGGTTATTCAGGTAATGCATATTAACAACACTTTTACCTGAAAATCTTCCAAGCCATACTGCATCGAGTCATCTTGGACTGAAACATAAGTTTGTTACATGTATGTAAGCAAATGCGAGATTTAGATTTTTAGGGTTTGCATGTCCAATCGAAATCCATAAAAATCTGTATTTGTTAGGGTAGTAAAGCTTGTTTGTCTTGCATGGACCTCTTCAATGAAGACAGTCTCAAATCTTGAGACTGGAAAAATAGACTAAAATAGCGTGCTTTAATACCAAAAGCAAAATGGCGGAAAACCCTGAACATTTCCGAACCAAAAAAAAAACAAAAAACAAAAAAGGATTTGCATCATCTGATTAACAAGCGTTCACATAAAAAGACACATATTCTAATATTAAAAAAGATCGTTACGTTGTATTATGCAATTTCACCGTAAATTGTGGTCGTGACGTGATTAGCTGGGAGATTTTGTCTTCAAACCGGGAGACCGGGAGTTGAGGTCCAAAATGTGGAGACTCCCGGCTAAACCGGGAGAGTTGGCAGGTCTGCAGTCTGCATGGTATCAGACTATAAATATGCTAAGGGTGAGGAGGTACACTGAGATATATCAAGGTCTTACATCCATCAATGTTGCCATTTGTCTCTAACTGACTCCTGGTCACATCAGTTTGGGTATTTCCACTTATGAATTCTTTTAGTGATATGGTTTTTTCTTTCTTTTTCTTTTTCTTAGATGACAGATCATTTTCTTGTGGAGTTGATCTTGAAAAACCCATTATCTTGCTTGCCTCTAATGCACTCTGCATGTATCAGAGGAACAACACAATGATCATCATCATCACTACTACATAACTATCTGTACATCCTCGTTAAATAAAGTGTTATTATTATTATTATTATCATATAAATTATGTAAGATTCTTTTTTCACTACGGCTTTGCCTGCAATTCTTAAATCAGTGAAAAAAGGGGAAGAGTTAGGGGTACATAGAATGGTCTCTGAAATGGTCTCTCTCTATAAGGCTTGTGATGCTGAGTGAAGTCTCCGGCTCAGACATTTTGGCCATGGAGCATTGATTCTTAGGCTTAGATTTTCAAATAAGGGTCTCAAGGCATCTTGGCGAGGATTTGACCATTCTATACGTCTACTGAAGCCTGGTTTCCATTTGATCACTACGATCGCTGTGATTGTTGAAAACTGTGTTCAGTGATCGCGATCAAATGGAAACGCTCCAGCGATCGCAGCAATCACAGATTTGGTTCTATCTCAGCGATCGTTAAGATTGGATTGCTACGATCTGCGATCGCTGAACACAGTTCTCGACAATTGCAGCGATCAAATGGAAACCAGGCTTAAAATTTAAATTTTAGCAACATGAAAAAGACTTCAGGGTACCTTTAAATCCTTTTGGAACTGTTCCAGTACAAACTAAAGAGAGAGATAGGAAAATACAAAAATAGAAATAATAAGCAACATTAACAGTAGTACAAGTAAAGCAATAGTAAGAGTGCAAACACTAAAGCATGGTTCACTAGTTAGTGGTATAAGCACATGCAACATACACAGACCCAGTAATGGTGTCCAGAGTCTGCATATGTTGCTTGTAAACCAGCCTTAAAACCATGAAATAGTGCTAAACAATTCAATGTCTTTTGCCAGTTTTCCATTGTTGGTGCTATTTAGCACTAATTTGTTACTATAGTTGAACCTCCCGTAACGGGGGATGTCAACTCTAAGAAGGCCTGTTTGAGCACTACTGTGTAGTATTGAGAGTCTCCCGAACATTTTCAACATCCTCCCGAGTTTTTCATTGGCTTTCCCGCAAAAACCGAAATTTTTAGGGTCACCAGTTTGACAAGACAGTGAAATGAAATCAAAGATTGCATTGTTCACCATAGTTTAGCATTCGGTCAGAAGGGAAAAACCCTCATAATACAAATGGTGTTCGATGTCCCGACATTATTTGTGATTTCCCGATAAATTCCTCAAGTCTCCCGATTCCTGGCAATATGTTCAAATTTCCTGAAAAATTTCATTGTTCTCCCGAAACAGGCCTTCTTAGAGTCGACACCCCCCATTCCCGCCCCCCATTCCCATAAGCGACCACCCAAAATGTCAAGCTTTGTGGCCGCTTACGGGAGGTGGTTGCTTACGAGAAGTCAATGCCCATCAACATGTAAAACCATCTAAACCCATATACTGTACAACACTTAAAATACTGCAGCCACAAAAATATTTTCTTTCTTTCTTTAATTTATAACTTTCCAAAATGTATATATATAGAGTGCAAGCCATATGTCCGTGAAATAGTACTATTACTAAATAGTACTAAATAGTGTTATCTCCATTGTTTTCTATTGTTTCATCAGTGCTATTTAGTACTAATTAGTTAGTATTGTTTCACGGACATATGGTTTGCACTCTACTTGTTACTTTGAAATAAGCAAAAACAATGTCATACTTCACAAATGACCAAGCATTCTGTTTTAAGTCTACCGATTTTCAGATTTTATTCCATTTACACCATTTTTTTTACAATATTAATACATAGGGTATGGTCGTTCAAACTTTCAGCTCTAAAAGTGGTAGAGGACGTCCCTTACGAGAGGCGGTCGCTTACAAGAGGTTCCAACTATTATTGGTGATTTAACTTGGAAACTTTTGGTATTTTGGAAAACTGGTTGCTCAGGAGAGGTGGTCGCTTACAAGAGTGGTCGCAATGGGAGGTTCAACTGTATTTCAGTATTTTAGCGTTTGCAATGACTACTTAATATCATAATAAATTATGACCTGTTCATCCCTATTTTGCCATGTTTCCCAGTCTTCAGCTTTTTCTTTCTTTGGATAATTACATGCAGTTTGAGATGGGACTTCTATCTCTTCTAAGCCATCAGCCTATTTATGAAAGTTAATATTTCTCAATAATAATAATAATAATAATATACAATAGAAATCATAGCTGTGATGTCAGGGTAGCCTCCCCCACAGATCGTTTTAGGTGTTCAGATGGACGGAAAGAAGACCTAAAAAGATCTGCAGGGGAGGTATGATGTGGGTGAAAAGCCAGTATGTGAAGGAAATTCAGAGGAGAGAAGGAAAGAATCCCCAAAGAAAATACATGAAAGTACAATGTGTACTTGCAATGTACAGTATTGAAAGACTGGCTGCAGGATAACATCGGATTTTTACTCTGACTATAGCCTTTATTATTGAACAATTAAATGTTCCTTTATAGTGAAACATGTTGTGTGCAGGCACTTTCCTCTGACAGTTGCCCTCGACAAAGCAACACTATCACATCACATGATCAATTTTGACCAATGAGATCAAAGGAATATTTATTGTTGAATTATATTGCAACATGTGATGAGGTTATTCTTGACCAATCACAGCTCGTGCATCTTTATATATATTCATCTGTGTAATCATACTAAAACCGCCCTACCATGGTTTCAGAGGCTTTGTCAAACTCACTCTGCCACTTTCATGCAGACACCTACATGTAATTATGACAACTATCAAACATGTCTTAATACAATCAACCAATCAGCGAAGGGGGATCGTTTAACAAATTTGCTGATTGGTCGATTGTATTTGACATGTTTGACTGCTGTCATAATTCATCCTCGGGAACCCAGGGGTATATTGTCGCTCGTTACTCGCTCCCAGAGAAATACCCCTGGGAACGAAGTCTGTTGAAACTTGTTCCGGAAGTCAAAATTACTCTCGTTTCTGATTGGTCGACCTTCCTAGGTCGACCAATCAGTATCAAGTATTTCTGACCAGTTTGAATAGGACAGCCGCCATTTTGAATTTTGACTTCCGGAACAAGTTCCAACAGACTTCGTTCCCAGGGGTATTTCTCTGGGAGCGACTAACAAGCGACAGAATATACCCCTGGGTTCCCAAGGATGGTCATAATTAGGTGTCTACATGAAAGTGATTAATTTGTAGTGTCTTCAAACAGAGGGTGTCATTTCCTCGCTGCTTATATATTATGATAAAAACAGAGAATTTTCAGAGAGAGAGAGAGAGAGAGAGAGAGAGTTTGACAAAGTCTCTGAAACCAGGGTAGTGCACTTCTATACAAAAATAATGCACGCTGAGGTCTTGAAAGCTGCTAGTGGATGCACGAGCGGAATGCAAGTGCATTCAGCAGCTTTCAAGACCTCGGAAGTGCATTACTTTTGTTTATAAAATAACTATGATATAACGAGCGCTCTGATTGGCCAAAGGATGCGTACTCTGCATGCTTTATGAGAGCATGCGCAGGCATTCAAAGATTTTTGTAACAAACAAAATTGAAAACTTGCCTTAAAATCATAATTGAAGGGCTCCGTGCAAGAACAGAGTAAGTGACTTGTGATCAAAATCTAAATTCTCCTCGACATTCTTTGAATTTCAAAGGAGAATTTGGGTTTTGATCACAAGTCACTTACTCCATTCTTGCAGGGACCCCTTCAATTGTATTTTATAAAAGGAATAGAAAACCTGTCCGCTGTGCTATGTGCAGATTTATAGCACTTGGGGACTGATCAGAACACGTTGAGAAGTGTTGAGAAGCAGTCAGGGGGGGGGATATCAGTGACGGGAAGGTGCGAAGACCTTTTTTGGGGTTTGAAATTTGTGGCTTGGGACTGTTTTGGGGTTAGCAATTTTCTGGTGGACTTTTTATGATATAAAGATTCTGGCAAGGAATTTTTTTGGGTTGATAAAAATGATATCCTACCGTTCTCGATTTTATGTGGAGTAAAAATGGACTTTTTGGGGGTTGTTTTTGCATAATGGACTTTTTTTTTGCGGTGTCAACAAAACCATGGTCAGATCGCGGATCGGATCATCGGATCGGATCATCAGATCAGATCATCGGATCGGATCATCAGATCGGATCATCAGATCAGATCGGATCATCGGATCGGATCATCAGATCGGATCATCGGATCAGATCGGATCATCGGATCGGATCATCAGATCGGATCGGATCATCGGATCAATGATCTGAATACAAAATTCATGAATATAATTCTGAATAAAAATATGTTCTAATAAACAAAAAGCTATAGGATGCATTCTTGTAAATTGATATTCGTACGGTCCTGATACGGCCCTTCTAAAAGGCGAGTTCTTGCATGAACTGGTGCGTAGAGACAAGTGACAAAAGACAAGTGTACTAGTCAAAATGGCGACGTCAACAATGTATCTCAGTTTAGCTGAATTGAAATTAAATGTATCCTCATCAATACTAAGAATAATATATTTCAAAGTGTCGTTGAACTAGAGCAATAATATAGTGAAGCTGGGACTCAATGCAAGGTTTGTTTGTCTGTGAGCGTCATGTCATTTGTCTGTGAGTGTCATGTCGAAGGTGATATTCACTGAATACAGACAGATCGTCATTTCAGTTTTGAATGGGTGTGACGAGTCACGTTATTCATGTGAACTAGTTGTCAACGTGTACGACTCGACACTCGGGCTCGTGTTGCTGTTGGCTCGATCGTCGCACTGTTTAATTTAACCCCAATGATTCCGCAATAAATCAAGCCCTTGCCACAAGTTGACCTCTCTTGTAGATCCCAGATGTGAGCGGCCTTCAAATTATAAGTCCTTCGAAAGTCTACAATAAACCATGTAATCTCTTTCTCGAATACACCGAATCGAAATATGGCGACCAATTTGAATAACTATTGTTCTGGACTGACCAACCTCTCATTCATGTGAAAACGCTTTTGTGTTTCAACGTGAACACGAGGTTGGTCAGTCAAAGAACAATAGTTATTCAAATTGGTCGCCATATTTCGATACGGTGTATATAAGTTCTGTAAATCAGTTAAAGTTTAGTTAAATCCAGCTTTGTAGACCTGGTGAATAATGTAATAAACTCGTTTCA
This sequence comes from Actinostola sp. cb2023, assembly GCA_033675265.1. Classification (NCBI taxonomy): domain Eukaryota; kingdom Metazoa; phylum Cnidaria; class Anthozoa; order Actiniaria; family Actinostolidae; genus Actinostola; species Actinostola sp. cb2023. The sequence continues at coordinate 387,174 of JAUJYZ010001082.1, forward strand.
GCACCGATTAATTTGTGGCATGTGTCTTTCGCTCTCCACGAACCCGGATCCTGGATTTCATTCCGTTACATTAGCCTACAATGTAATAATGCTGTATTTATCTTTTCGCGGTTCAGGGTTGGATTAATGAAATCTTCACAAAAGACAAGTGAAAACTTCACAGAAACATTAACTGGTAGATGTTGTGAACACACTTTTGGGATTCACGTTATTGTTGCATGGGATAGATGTGAAAAGTAAAAAACCTTTACCTACTGACATACATAAAGTCAACAAATGCATGGAAAACATAAATATGTTTTACAGCCTATTCATGGGTGCTAAGATAACCAAACTCAACAGTACGAGTTCACTATTTTATATTTTATTATTATCAGAAAATAGGATTGGATCCAATCCGATCCGATGGTCCGATCCGATGATCCGATCCGATGATCCGATCCGATGATCCGATCCGATGATCCGATCCGATGATCCGATCCGATGATCCGATCCGATGATCCGATCCGATGATCCGATCCGATGATCCGATCCGATGATCCGATCCGATCCGATGATCCGATCCGATGATCCGATCCGATGATCCGATCCGATGATCCGATCCGATGATCCGATCCGATGATCCGATCCGCAATCCGATCTTGGTTTTGTTGACACTGCTTTTTTACTCGGGCCCTTCCGAAGGAAGCCCGAGTTAGAAAATGCGTTTTAGGCTCAAGAATGACGAAAGTATGCGACGTATTTAATCGTATCCGGAGTTTCAAGATTACTCAGCAGATAAGAACAAACCACACACACAGGACTAAAGTAGATTATGAATCTTAGTTTTGAAAGCAACATGTCGTTAATAATCCGTTACTGAGCAGCTTCGTATTATGTCTCTGAAGCTAGAGAGCAAGGGTTTGATTTTTCAGTAGATTTTGTTTAGATAGCTAATATCGCTTTGCTTGCTGCCTGACTGTCGTAACGCGAGGGCGTTATCGGAACCATCTGACCTATGCAACCTCAAGACGTATCATGTTCGTACTCATCCGACTCATAGTCTCCCTCGTCACTCAACTGTCACTGATTGTCATGACGTCAGAGAAATGATATTGTATTGAAGAAGATGTCCTTGTTTTATTCGACGTTCGAACCGTAACTCGAACCCGAACTCGAACTCGATTCCAAACTCGACGTTTCGGGATCTGAAGCTAGAGAGGGGGCCTTTACACGAACTCATCAAAATCAAATCAATTGAACTCAAAGTCAAAAGGTAATCAAATGAACTCAAAGTCAAAGGCAAAGGCAAATCAAATGAACTCGACACATACATGTATATACAGTCTCCCTCGTCACGCAACTGTCAGTCATTGTCAGGTCTCTCCTCACGCAACTGACATTGTCCTTGTCATAAGCCCGAGTGTACGCTCATTGAGCGTCTTGTTTGGGTAAAAAAATTCGCACCTCCCCATCACTGATACCCCTGAGTACCCCCCCTGGGCGTCTCAGCGTATGATGTAATTATTATGCACAATATTATTACGAAAGTAAACGTACATTGTAATCTAGGACAGCTATATAAATAAGATAGAACTGTTGTAAAGTTAGTTGATACGACCGACAATAAAGTGTACTTGAGTTTACTCGCCCCCAAGTGATTGTTCGGCAAGCTACATGTACATGGGCTTTTAAGAGTTTTAACATTAGAAATATCTAGAGAAATCTTAGTTTTTCAACGTTGTAATAATAAACCTTACTTGGTTACTTTTGCTTTTATTTCTTCGTTTCTTTTGCTTCTTCTTCTTCGATGAAGCCGATGAACCGTCAGTCTTCGCCGTGGTAGTTTTTCCATCTTGCTTACCTGTAGTCGTACTTCGCTTTTCGTCATCTTCACTGTCGTCACTGACCTCAAGAACAGCGAAACGACAGGCTGTAGGCAAATCAGTCATGGCACCACCTTTTCTAGCCATTTCCAGTGGTAATCGAAGTCCAAATAAAGGAATTTTGAGCGAGAAAACCGAGGATGGCGATGGACGCTTTTTGGTAGAAAAGTGAAAGGCGTTCCGTGTCGCGACAGATAAGAGACTTGGAATGAGATCTTGCGTACCACAGGTAGCCCAAACAAGATGGGGTCATCTCTGTTCTATATAAATATCGGGGATTATATTTGTTAATAAAACCAATTGGGATTAGCCAATTTTCACTCAACCTCATTTGTATGTTTTGGCCAGTTCAGCCCCTCAGATTTTTTTCACTTTCCCACTTTGGAATTGGGTGAATTTCCCAGGGAGTGTCGACCCAGCGGAAACTCCCATATATAAACACAGGTAGCCCAAGCTCACTGTTTGTGGCTATTTGGAATATAATCGTTGAATCTTAATAAAATCCAATAAGAGTTACATGGTGTCTTCTTTATATACTGGTTATCCTCCTGCTGAGTTACAGCAAATTTCGTTAAGATTAAATAGCCACAAACAGTAAGGTATCGGCTTAAGGCCCGGACACACGGTGCAACTGTTGCGCGCAACAGCGAATTGCACTGTGTGTCCACCCTTGCAACTGTTGCAGAAGTAGAATCGAGTTCTACTTTTGCAACATTGCGCGCAACAAATTGCACCGTGTGAACACGTCTGCAACATTTCTTGCAACACGAGTGCCCGATGCTCTCATCCAATAAAATGCGATTCTTTCGTAATTTCGCTGACTACAATAACAGTGGTTTGAGGCTCGTGTTAAATTCGATTGGTATGCGTTCTGAATTCTTGCTTCTTTTCAGTATATTTCATTAATTTATCAAGATTGTCAATCTGATCGAAATTCAAGTAAATAAAAAAGTGCTAATTCGAAAATGTCATTGGCGAAAAGCGTGAATCGCTGATTGCTTGGGTTTACTTGCGTTTCGATCAGAATCATTTGCACAAAATAGCACTATGTACAATTAGAGTGCAATTTAGAAAAGCTTGAAAACTAAATAACTAATTAGTACTAAATAGCATACCCTGGTTCCCAGAGGGTTGGCTTTGAAGAAGAACTGATGTGAAAGCCAAATCCTCTGGGGCCAGGGTATAAATAGCACTAACGAAACAATAGAAAACAATAGAAATAGCACTATTTAGTACTATTTAAAATTAGTACTATTTCACACTTTTCTAAATAATTTGCACTCTAGGGACGCGGCTTAATGTTAACAATTCAATACATAAATAAAGATTTCTGATGTTCGCTTTATTAGGAACTTTGACAGCGAATTGCGAGCAACAGTTGCAAGAAAAGTTGCAGCGTGTGGCATCCCCCTAAATTCTGTTGCGTGCAACAGTTGCACCATATGACCGGGCCTCAAGTCTCTTGTGGGGAATAGAGCAAATATGCCGACAGTTCACTTAAATTAGCACAAAAAAACGATTTGCAGATGCTTAGGTCATTTTCACCCATTTATTTATGAGTATATAGGCCCCTTCTGCTAGGGGGGTGTGGGGGCATGTCTTCCCAGAAAATTTTGAAATCTAGAAGCTCGAAAATGCAATTTCCATGCATTCTGCGCATTGGGCATCAAATGGTGGGGAAACGGGGGCAAATATGTATCGGGCCCAACTCCAAGGGGGAGGGGGGCACCGGCCCTCATGCCCCCCCTCCCCCCCCCCCCCTTGGATCCGCCCCTGGGTAATAATATTGTTTGGGAATTTGCTAAGTTTTCCACTCTTGTTCTAAAAAATTGGCCTAGCTTGGCTAAACAATGACAGACAATTTCCAAATGAAACCATTTGATGAAAAATATTTTATTTTAAAAATGTATTAATCACATGCATATTCATTACTTCTATAAAGTTACTTAATCACAAGTTTTAACATAGAAGGACTGCAGCTTTGCTGGAAAGGAGAGATAAATAGTAAAGAGCTACGTAGTGCACACTATATACCTAATAATTATCTTCTGATCAATGTGATATCAAGTGATGTGAAGAGATTTGGTCGGGGGGGGGGGGGGGGGGGGGGGGGTTGGGGGTCGAAGGTGGGGGGGGGGGGGGCGGGGGGAGGGGTTGCAATTACACAAAGGAGGTCTGATGAAGAGGTTTTAATTTCAAAACACCTCGAAGTCAGTTAAAGAAATGTATTGATCAGTGTTTTGGAATTGGAGAAGTCTCTTTCTCATGCATGCATATATACGTATAGTACTACATACAGTCTTTATTTGACAGTCAATCCAAGAAAGGTTGTCCAGAATATATACACATATACACATATAACTATCACGTGACCACATACAGCAACATGCAGAAATTATGATCCTTTTGACTAAAATACATATATTAATCAAAGACCTACTTCAAATTATGGGATAGCTACGCTGATATTTTTTTCATAAAGCCTCGCTGGCAGACAACTAGAAAAAAATATCAGCGTAGCCATCCCATAATTTTAAGTACCGGTAGGTTTTTGATAAATATATGTATTTTAGTCAAAAGGATCAGAATTTCTGCATATTGCTGTATACAGAACACATTAAAAAGGTTAAAAAGGTCTTAAAGTGTTGATTTTATACTTAATAATGTAACCAAAAACTGATTACTAATAAGGGAACCTGGAGTTAATGTATTTCGTATATACGGTCACGTGATAGTTATATGTGTATATGTGTATATATTCTGGACAACCTTTTTTGGATTGACTGTATGTGGAAAATACAACTACGCTATAAGCTAGTTTACTGCAGGTACTCCACAACATATAAATTATAATTAATAATTACTACTAAACGCGGATTGAATTCTGAAGAATTATTCATTTCTAGTTGCATTTTAACCAAACTTGATTCCTTGTGCCAGAGGAAGATCTTTGCTGTAATTGATTGTACTGAAACCAAATAAAAATAAAATGGTTACATATTGCCAATCATTAAATTCACAGATACACCTGTTTTCAGAAACGTTGACCTATCTGAAAATAGTAAATACCTTATTCGTACTTAATTACGTGCATACTTAATTTCACGATTTTGATAAGAAAAAATGAAAAAAGAGCATTAAATTTCGCGAAAGTGGTGTCAACAACATTTATTTTTTCTAAAAAAACAAACTTATTTCTATACAAACAGGAACAAGATGACAGTCAACTAGACTAAACTAGATGTTATAAACTTGTAGCTAAAACAGACAAAAAAGTTCACGCTATATGGTTGCTCAGTACGTTGCAAATGGTAGTATTATGTTGTTGAATAAGTCGTTTTAAAAACCAATTTCGTTAAATGGTTTCGATATGTATTTTTTTCTCTGGGCATAATATTTTGCGTGTTTAAAGGCCACGAGCCTTTTTTTCCGCGAGGCTTTATTTTCGTGATTTTTTTTAAATCGCGAAAATCGCGGACTTAAAGCCTCGTGAAATTAAGTACGAATAAGGTAGTAATTTTTAAATGGAAAAAGGAATAATTAATCATTAATTATTGTCCTTTAAGACAAACAACATGCATAAAACATGCACAAAGCAGATTTACCTGATCAAGCAGAAAAAAAAGCAGATAACATGAATATATTGTATTATCCTATACATATTACATCTCAGCCAATCAGAGCTCACCATTTTTATGAAATACAGAGCGGTATTTCATTGTTTGTATTAGCCAATCAAAACGTTGAAAATTTTAATTTGTTGATGTAAATGAATGTGTATAGGATAATATGGTAATTCCATGGTTTTCTATGGAATACGGGCGGATATTTCACGAAAAAATTATATTATTTTAGTATACAACTCGCCTAAAGGCTCGTTGTATACCAAATAATATATATTTTTTGTGAAATATCCGCCCGTATTCCATAGAAAACCGTGGAATAACCAATAAGCATGCAGCCATGCCGAAGGAATATTCGTACATGACCTCCCAAATAGAATTGTATTTGCCAAGTTTCTTCTATCACAGACAATTGATGATAATTATTCCTTAAACATCATGCACATATCGATACTACAAATTATTGCTGAGAATCAAACTGGTTTGAATTCAGGTAATCTGCTGGGGCCACTGGTCCATTTGCCATATGGTAAAATGCAGATATTAAAACCAATAAGAACCGTAGGCAGCCCAACCATTTCTTCTGAGCATATATTATCTTCAGTTGACAAATAAAAATATATAAGTATGCACGCATCATTTTGGATGGGTTTATTGTCAGTGGTAGAGAGCGCGGAATAGTCGTACAATGTTGGGCTCATTGTGTTTTATGCTAGGAATTTACGTAATGTCGTGCATTTATGTTCAACGCAGGTAAATTGGGCTGCCTTTGCAAGAACCTGTGATCAGTCAATGAATACACATACCAAGTGGATCTTCTCATGTACGCCTTCCAGGCATCACTACCAGACTCTCTTCCACCACCGGTATGCTTCTCACCACCTTAGTGTAAAGAAATATAGCTAGTTATACTCTTGTATAGTAGGTGTTCTCACCACCTTAGTGTAAAGAAATATAGCTAGTTATACTCTTGTATAGTAGGTGTTCTCACCACCTTAGTGTAAAGAAATATAGCTAGTTATACTCTTGTATAGTAGGTGTTCTCACCACCTTAGTGTAAAGAAATATAGCTATAGTTATACTCTTGTATAGTAGGTGTTCTCACCACCTTAGTGTAAAGAAATAAAGCTGTAGTTATACTCTTGTATAGTAGGTGTTCTCACCACCTTAGTGTAAAGAAATATAGCTAGTTATACTCTTGTATAGTAGGTGTTCTCACCACCTTAGTGTAAAGAAATATAGCTAGTTATACTCTTGTATAGTAGGTGTTCTCACCACCTTAGTGTAAAGAAATATAGCTAGTTATACTCTTGTATAGTAGGTGTTCTCACCACCTTAGTGTAAAGAAATATAGCTAGTTATACTCTTGTATAGTAGGTGTAGCCATGACCTACTGTTGAGTTTGTTCCAGGTAAGTATTTCATTCAGAGGTGGCAATATAGTCAATGCAGTCAGATTAGTGTTAATTAATAAAATAGTGAGATTTTGACTGTGGCTGAACTATGAAGTTATGCCTTTTGTAATTTTATTCAGTTCACCCAAAGGAGACTGTATTCTGGTAAAGGTAGAGACATGTAGGAGAGATGGGTCGGGGATTCAATGCAATCCACTGTGCTTAAGGTACCAGGGAACCTTCATGACCACTGTTCACTAAAATAAATAGGAAATAATCTCCAGCATATTTAGAATCTGCATTTATTCAGCTTTAAGAAAATGTATACTTTTATACATGTTGGACGAGTGGTTAGCGCACTATGCAGCTTTCAGTGAACAGTGCACGTGGTCACGAAGGTTCCCTGGTACCTTAAGGGAAGAGAGGAATCATGCAGGAGGGTTAAGGCTAGTCAGTATGGAGTACGTGTGTCTACTACATGTACAACAAAATGAAACATTTACCAAAAGCACCACCAATCTCAGCTCCATTAGTTGGAATGTTGACATTTACAAGTCCACAGTCTGAGCCTGTGGCACTACAAAGTAGAAACATAAAGGAGATTAAATTAATCAATAAGAGACTTGCGGTTTTGATTCCATTGAGGGAGGCTAGAGAAGGGAGGTACCGGCAGATTTTGTGAGTCTTAACAGCTTTTCGCCAGCTAGTCCCCTCTACCTAATATTGCCCCAACTTGATTTTGTTCCCAATTTGAGAAGGTAATTTCCACTGATTTATTCTCATACACTGTATATATATGCTGGTCAATACAGTGAAATACATGAAGATTACCACACGTTTCTTTGACAAACAGCCTGTTAAAGCAGCTATTAATATATTATGTACAGTAAGGGAGGGAGAAATGCAGTTTCAAGTTCATTCAGAAAGCTTCTTTGTATGTCATCGGACTGTGCATGCATTTATTGATTCTGCACATGATGTTGGTTTACAGTAATAAAATATTAATGTAGCTGTCTTTTTTTTATTTTTTTTTATTTTTTTTACAAAGTTTTTTATTCCCAAATAAAGTTATATATGTGGTTTGGGAAATGTAGCTGTCTTGATCTATACTCACCTCATCCATTCAAACACCTTGCCAACATCAGTTGTGAATATACTACTGGAAAGACCTTGTTTGACTTCATTGTTGTAACTAACAGCCTCTTCAAAACTCTGTGTGTCAGAATATTCAACATTCATAATATTCCCTGGAATACATTTTTATACGCATTATCATCACTGTCATCATGTCATCATTATCATCACTGTCATCTCGCTGCTTTAAATGCCTGGTTTGATTCCCAAAATGGGGTGCTTACATGTACATGTCTTGAGTAGAGTTTGTCAGTTCATTCTCTCCCTTCTCTCCCTCCCCATCTTTCTCCACAGTGAGATGAGTGTTGTGTGTACACTAATGTAGAATAATGTAGTCAGAAGTGTGTGAGATAGTCATGGCTCCCCTGAAACCATTTGATGTGCGTTAATTAGTACTAAAAGTTACAAGTGAAAAACATCATCAACATTATCGTTTTATCAACATATTATGCCACAATTAATCCAGCCATCAATTCATGATCATCTGCAGAAATGAAAAATCTCTCTTTCTGCACATGCACCTCAATAATAATAACTATTCTTTATATAGCTAATTGCATAATCGTTGTCGGGTTGAAAATCATGAAAGCTATGACCAAAAGGAATTCTGGGAAATTAAAACTCTCAAATAACATCGTTAAATCATCGACCTTTTTATCCAGACTTGTAGGATCTTAGTTAAATAGCTCATATACCTTCAAAACTACGAGAACATTGAATATATCTGCATGTAATGTGGCTCATGAACTGATTTCCCATCCATCCTTGCGGTCTCAGCTTCTATGATTTATGATTTTCGACCCGACAACAATTATGCAATTAGCTATATATTTCTGATTTTGACATCAAGATATATATTCTTTGCCACTTTGACCTATTTTTTTCTTGCAAAATTTTAGTGTGTTTTAAAAATCCACAGATACCACATGGTATTATATTTATTCTAAATTATCACAATTACAATAATATAAATGGGAGTGCCATACCTTGCATTTCAAGATATATACAATAGGAACAAAAGCCTCATTCTGGACAATTGCAGCATTGTGCTCAAGACCAGTCACGATAGTTGGCTCAACATAAAAACCAGGGGCATCAATCACCTGAGTTAGAGTCAAAACTTCTGAGTATAAATAATAATAATAACAATAATAATAATATATTTTGTATAGTGCTGCATACACTAACTGTTTGAAGCGCTTTACAATTATAATACAATAATATAAATTGAAGGAGTGTAAAAAATAGCTACACATTAAGTCTTTTCTGTGCACATGAAGCTTATAATCGGAACAAACAAGACATGTAATTACCTTGCCTCCATGTATGATGTCACCACCCTGTTGATCAATAGGACAATGATAACGTAAACACTTTTTTTATTATTAAGTATTACTTTTAATAATTTAGTTATTTCAAATTATCATAATAATAATTAATAATAATAATAATAATAATAACAATTAATAATAATAATAATAATAATAATAATAATAATAATAATAATAACAATTAATAATAATAATAATAATAATAATAACAATTTATTGGGTAAACTAGAATTACATCTAGGTAATTTACATCTAGGCCCATAACAGTGCCATTTTTATCAAGCAATGTAAAATGGCTGCGCATGTCTATATACTGTGATATAAACATGCATACTGGGAGTTGTAGAGCATGAGAGAAGCAGGCCTATAAGGCACAGCCAAGTTAATGTCTCTGTCCTCTGATATAAACATGGTAGCCACAGCCAATCAGAGCGTGTCTCTGTCCTCTGATATAAACATGGTAGCCAGCCAATCAGAGCGTGTCTCTGTCCTCTGATATAAACATGGTAGCCAGCCAATCAGAGTGTGTCTCTGTCCTCTGATATAAACATGGTAGCCAGCCAATCAGAGCGTGTCTCTGTCCTCTGATATAAACATGGTAGCCAGCCAATCAGAGCGTGTCTCTGTCCTCTGATATAAACATGGTAGCCAGCCAATCAGAGCATGTCTCTGTTCTCTGATATAAACATGGTAGCCAGCCAATCAGAGCATGTCTCTGTCCTCTGATATAAACATGGTAGCCAACCAATCAGAGCATGTCTCTGTCCTCTGATATAAACATGGTAGCCAACCAATCAGAGCATGCAATATCACAAATATATCACAATCCATAATTATATCAAATACCTGTGATTTAGCTGCCTCAACTGTTTTTGTGTAGATATCAACAGCATTCTGATTATGAAGTGGGCCGTAAATAACTCCATCTGTAATTAAATTGTTTTTGATTATCATTATTATCACTACCTCTTTTAGAACAATACTCTTCAAAAAATAAACAAGCAGAAATACAATATTCAAACAATAAGTATAACAATAAAGATATGTTTCATGTTTATTAAATCCATTATGTAGAAGAAACATATCTTTATAGCGCACCCAACAGGGGCAGATCCAAGGGGGAGGGGCATTCGGCCACGTTTCCCCACCATTTGATGCCCAGATAGGATGGAAATTGAATTTTCGAGCTTCTAGATTTCAAAATGTTCAGGGGGCATGCCCCCACCCCCCTAGAAGAAGGGGCCTTACGGCTTCTTAGTGGACTGCACCCCCCTTTCAAAATATCTAGATCCACCCATGCCCACTGCACATACAATAACATATTGAATAAGTATAACCTTGAGGTAGTTCAACCTTTCAGTCATTCCAACAAGCAATGAAAAAAACGAAGGAATGAATCAGAAAAGAGAAGAGAAAACAAGTAGTACAGGTACATATAGGTACAATGTAGTTACAAGACAGTTTCGAGATAATAAAATGAAGGTGGTACTAGTCCATACCATCTAATGGGTTGCCATGTTTGACTTGTGAGTATGCTTTTTTTAACCTCTCCACAACAGTGTCATAGATCTTCTCATGAAGAATCTTGAAAACAAAAATGACAGAAAGTTAACATGAAATTTAAAATCTCTCTAATATAGACACAAGTTTCACAGTAGATTAGCAGGCATTACTTTTACCAATATACAATCTACTGATGAGGATTATTACTGGCAGAATCCTGCTGTCTGATCATAATAATAATCCTAGCTGTCGACTGTAGACGAAAGTTAAGCTTCCTGTCTTGGCTAGAAAATTTGTGTGTCAATAAACTTCTACCAAAAAATTGTCATTCCATGCATGTTCAAATATTTTGGGTTGGCTGCTTACAAGTCTATTTAGTCAATTAACCCACAGACATGTGGATGAAATAATATTGAAAGATCCTCAGAGTAAATAAAGTAATTTAAGCAGTATTAAAGTGGGAAAGAAGAAGCAAGGGTGACCAAGTGCAGAGAGCACTCATAACGCTTCGTGTCCCCACCAGTGAGATGAGTGTTGTGTGTATTGAATATAGAATGTAGTAAGAAGTGAGTGTGAGAGTAGTGTCCCCACCAGTGAGATGAGTGTTGTGTGTATTGAATATAGAATGTAGTAAGAAGTGAGTGTGAGAGTAGTGTCCCCACTAGTGAGATGAGTGTTGTGTGTATTGAATATAGAATGTAGTAAGAAGTGAGTGTGAGTGTGAGAGTAGTGTCCCCACTAGTGAGATGAGTGTTGGGTGTATAGAATATAGAATGTAGTAAGAAGGCTATGTGCACGGAGTTGATACCCAAGCGTGTTACAAGCGTGCCTCAGCGCACCTCAGCGCACTTAGCGGGTGTTTTTGAATTACTGACCCGCTCAGCGTGCATTCCAATTGATAACGAGTTTCAAATTGCACGCTCTAACCCGCTGAAGGTAAACACGCTGAGCGGGCCTCGAAACCCGCTCTGCGTATATTAAACAAGACGCTCAATGAGCGTATACTCGGGCTTATGATAAGGACAATGTCAGTTGCGTGAGGATCAAAAGACCTGACAATGACTCATAGTTGCTTGACGAGGGAGAATATGTATATATGTGTGGAGTTCATTTGATTTGCTTTTGAGTTTGAGTTCATTTGATTACGTTTTGACTTAGAGTTCAATAGATGATTTGCTTTAATTTTGATGAGTTCAGTCGTGTAAAGGCCCAGTCGAAAACGCTGAACATCTTTTAGAGTTGGCCCACACGAATCGGCGTATGTGGTTTGTATGTGAGAGCGTATTTAAGAAGAACTGTGGATGGCTTGTCTTGAATACAACATAATTTACCTTTTGGCCAGATCAACTACTTCTTTCACTTCTAGTCGTCGAAGACGATGGCTTAGGTCTTAGTATCTGCTCTGATCAACAGGCTTTTTGGAAAACCCGAAATTTTCACGACTTTATATTAAGCCTTTGATTTTCCATCGAATTTGCTATTTAATGCACTTTCAAATCGATTACATCAATTGTTCGGAATGGTTTTCTTAATTGTTCAAGGCAGAACAGCAAGAAGAAAGTACCAATAGCGAACTTCTTTCTTCTCGTTCTTGTGATGCTTTTCTGATATCATTTTAGTCAAAATCAGAGTGAAAATATTCGGCCTAAAAAAAAAAAACAATACATCTGCTTGGAGCCGAAAGTTAGTTTTGTCGGACGTCCGCATTCAGAAAATAGATTTAGTGAAGTGAAGATTTCCCAGACCTTATACTGGAAGACTCCTTCTCTCTTCTTCATGGTGTGTTGATAGATTATAACTGTTTGAAAAAGAAACAAATACTAAGAGTGCGAATTGCGTACTGATGTTTGGTTGATGCTTAGGCCTTCGTCATCTCAACGGGGTACCCGTTTCTGGCGCCATCAATATGCAACAAGTGACCTCAAGTACGTTTGAAAACGTATGATATACGTCTTCGAACAATCGAAGATCTTTATCGATACTCATCGATACAAATAATCTTTCTCGTCACGCAACTCTCATTGTCATATTAAATACCCGACTATACGCTCATTGAGCGTCTTCTTCTTCAACAGATCCCTAATCTCTAATGACGTTTTGATTTTGATTGTATTTTTGCCGTTCACTGACTTGTTTTCAGCGTGGAAATTCTGCTTTAAATAGCGCTGTGCCGCGGTTCTAAAATTAATGCGCTTTTGTATTGTGCAAGTATATAAATAGGCTATTAAAAACAACTTTGGCATGACCCCAAATTTCGGACATTGAGCTTGTTTAGCTTTGCTTTAATTGATAAAGTTTTGAAGTATGATTTCTACGATTTCTTTTCCTTCTGAATTTTTCAAACGTCGAATCGAATAAACATCCATCATTATATATCTGAGAAATGTGTTTCGTTTTATTGCCGGATACTTTTTAAACGGGTTTTCACGGCGCGTGACGACAGTCAGGCAGCAAGCAAAGCGATATTAGCTATCTAAACAAAATCTACTGAAAAATCAAACCCTTGCTCTCTAGCTTCAGAGACATAATACGAAGCTGCCCAGTAACGGATTATTAACGACATGTTGCTTTCAAAACTAAGATTCATAATCTACTTGAGTCGTGTGTCGTATTGTTTTTTCTTATCTGCTGAGTAATCTTGAAACTCCGGATACGATTAAATACGTCGCATACTTTCGTCATTCTTTAACCGACTAAAAAAACTACGACTACTACTACTACCGAAAAACGCATTTTCTAACTCGGGCTTCCTTCGGAAGGGCCCGAGTAATAAAATGTACAATGTACATAGATAACTTTCATTAATAAACGCTAAAGAAAGTATCTCAGTTGTGATTTCAACAAGCCCTCAACGATGAGTCCAATTTCAATTTTGGATTTAACGGAAAATGTAACATTGTATATTCTTTATATTCCCGGTATATTATGAGTATTCTGTCGTCTCGTGTTTGTAAGTCGTGGAAAGAAATTGCCGATAGTGCTACTGTAGATATTGATTTTTAGATTCTAAGATTCTCAACTAGCCCTTGCAAAAATTTACGGCTAGACTTGGAGGTCCTAGGAAGAATCTAGAAGAATCTATTGTAATATATTCGTCATTCTCAAAGAGTGCCGCTACAAGAGCTTGATGTTATATATTCTTGGCTTTCACCTACGTCATCGAACATTTTCCCAGGACTTATATAGAACAAAACCTTCATAGGCCGAAAGAGCAGCCAAAACCATATATCTCAGCCTAAGTTTTAGTTAAAAGAAGTTTTAGATACGAAGATATGAGCGATCGCTTATGCTCATAATTTAGTTAAAATGTATGGGTCCGCCATGTTGGTGTCGCATCGAGCGACACCAACATGGCGGCCAAATCACGAAGACTGAAAATCATGTTTAACTGCAAATACTTCAAGTTTTCAATAGCTATATTCGTCAAAATAAAGTTACCCATCATCTACAAAGTTAAAATCGTATTATTTCAAACGAATTTTCCTATTTCTATGGCTTTTGAAAATGCGTGACTGTATTGCGTGACAGAATTTGACTCGCAATAAAACGAAAACCAAACATCTAAATTACAAAATTATTTTGGTAAGAATTTTCTTATAACGATATAAACAACATATCCAACAAACAGTTTTGTGAGGTGAATAGTTTGGATTTTAGCTTTTTGATGACGTCATGTGAAAGCCAAGAATACATATGTAACTGTGATAATCTTAGTATTTAGTCGAAACCAAAAATGTTCCACACTTGACGGTCAATTTGTCACTACCAACTTTTACTAGAGTAGAGAAATGGCGAGTGTGTTTGCCGCGGTATTGCAGAAACATGCAAATTAAGGAAATTCACACAACTTCGGCGTTCGCCGTTTTCTAGCACTGAATCGAATTAACTCTTTTTTTACTGACTTTTGCATATTTTATTTGTGAGTCTTGGAATATAGACGTAGCAGCTAAGGACAGATGTAGAGGAACGCTTTGGATGAGCAGTACGTAAACATGCGCCATTACGTGTTTGTTTATTTTACGAGCGGACTTGAGTAAGCAGTAGTTATACGCATTGTAAACTCCCTGAGGAAGTCTGTTGATTACAGATGAAACGCGTAGGATAAAAAATAAGTTTATTTGATAGGGAAAGTAACAATTACTGTTCTATTATTATATACCTTTTCACAGCGTGCTTCGAACACGCTGAACCCGGTCAGAGCGTGCACGCATGGCCGTGCGTTGCGGGTACCAGGACCCGCTCTTATCTACTTGGAGAAGCACGCTCTGAGCGTGTGTTTATTTTGTGGTTTAAGCACGCTCTAGCGCACCTTTGAGCGTGCAAGTTTGATGCGCTCCAGCGTGTGTTTAACTGAAATCGATAGAAGATAACTTAATGGCGGACATCATGTTTACGGTACATAAAAATCGCAATTTACATGCATTTAACCAGGCCAATCAATCGAAAAGCATGGATTCTGGATAAGAGATGATATGTCTAAGTTTTCTGTCGTTAAGTTTTACTAATTATTTGGCTCACTCGGATGATATCCGCGATTTAGTTTTCACCATTCCGATAGGAGGACAAATGTTTTGATACCGAAAAAGTCTGTGAATAATTTTATGTCCGCTTGCATGCAATAAGTTATTATTTGGATGAAAAGAACAATTTATGTCGATACCTATGGCGTGATTTATTTTTGATTTCGCGTAAAAGCGAAATTGTTATTTACAATATTCTGATGCTGATTGTCGTAATGTAACGCACGATTTATACATTTCTCTTCAAATTGATCAATTTTTTCGTTCTTATTTCTATGTACTTTCAAAACAAAGAATTCCTAATAAATATTTAGGTGCTAATTAATGATTCTATGAAAAAAAAATCGAGATTACCTCCCAACATTTACAAGAAAAATTGTTTTGAACCGTTCATCTGGCTCACTATCGCTTGGGTGTCAACACCGTGCACATAGCCAGAAGTGAGTGTGAGAGTAGTGTCCCCACTAGTGAGATGAGTGTTGTGTGTATAGAATATAGAATGAGTAAGAAGTGAGTGTGAGAGTCGTGTCCCCACTAGTGAGATGAGTGTTGTGTGTATAGAATATAGAATGTAGTAAGAAGTGAGTGTGAGAGTAGTGTCCCCACTACTGAGATGAGTGTTGGGTGTACAGAATATAGAATGTAGTAAGAAGCGGTGTGAGAGTTGTGTCACCACTAGTGAGACGAATGTTGTGTGTATAGAATATAGAATGTAGTAAGAAGCGGAGTGTGAGAGTCGTGTCTCCACTAGTGAGATGAGTGTTGTGTGTATAGAATATAGAATGTAGTAAGAAGCGGAGTGTGAGAGTCGTGTCCCCACTAGTGAGACGAATGTGTGTATTGAATATAGAATGTAGTAAGAAGTGAGTGTGAGAGTAGTGTCCCCACTAGCTAGTGAGACGAATGTTGTGTGTATTGAATATAGAATGTAGTAAGAAGTGAGTATAAGTGTGAGAGTTGTGTCACCATGCACTAACATACCAATCTTCTTGTTGTAGTGCATCTTTGTCCAGTTGTACCAACACATGCAAATAGAACCGATGGGATAACCAGGTCAAGGTCTGCATCATCCATCACTGCAACATCAATTACACACAGCCCATGCATTAGCTATGACACTGTATTGTGATTATATAATAGAATTAACAGTTAACCGAATTATTAGCTTTTAAATATATAAATAAATTATTGCTTTGTCCACTTGATATGTGAATTTTAGAGTAAGGTAACTGCATGTTAACTCAGTTTTATGGGATGAAAACTAAGGGACCATCTCCATATATTGGTCGGGTTTCCGATTATCGGAATTCGATTATCGGAATTCTGTCGGCCATGTGTCACTCGATCACCACTAAAATGGCGCAAAATATTTGGAAACTTTGTTCGCCCGTAACTATGTGAAGAAATGCTCTACTGCTCCAAATTTCGACCCAGAGGTGTTACTTTGATAGCTCTACGAGCTCATAAGCATTTTATTTTACTGGCAAATAAGGATATAATATTTCGAAATTTCATAACAGCCAATGCACGTGGTTGCAATCGAAGATGCTGTTGTCTGTCAATTATCATGGACAATGTTTTGTGTTTTCGAAGGCAAAAACGAATCCGGCAACAAAAAATGGTACAAGCTAAGGTTTTGCTCGTATCAGTTCTCCGATTCTTCCCTGTAATTCATTCTGTTTCAAAATAATTATGTACAGAGTCTACTTCATTTATCACAAGCCGTCGCAGCGTACTACAAACGTAGATTGAACTCGCCTGGAGTCATCTCTGTTCTCTCACTTTTATACATACAAAATATGTAATTCTATCAATTCTATGCAAAAGTGCAAATAAAGTACATTCATTCACTCGTCCATCAATCAGAAAAATCTAGAATCTACAAATCGTTCGACTTTTTTAAATTTTCCGAATTCAAAGTAATAATAAAGGAAGGTTTCCGATTCTCTACCGATAAAATCGGGCGGGCGTTTAGCAGGTTATCATCGGAACGGATTTATTTCCGATTGATCGGAATCCAATTCTTTCGGTACCGATTCCGATTCTATCAATACTGATAAAATCTGGCGGACTTCAGGTTATCATTGGAACGGATTTATTTCCGATTGATCGGAATCGGGTTCTATTTGGAGATGTCCCTAAATGAAATTAGCAAGTGAATGTCAAGTGAACAAAAGATAGCATAGTTACCAATTATGGCATTGTTCCCACCAAGCTCCAATATTTTTTTGCCTGCAACAAATACAGCAAATATTGGTCATCTGACAAGCCTGTGAAATGTGCCCATAATATATACACCTATTTCAAATAACGTTGTCACGTTCAAAGCAACAAGCGTCAAGCCAAGACCGAAGTGCATGCTGGGACTTCTAAACCCCTGAAGATTAGAGTCCCAGTGGGCACTGGACAGAGGCTCCCACTCTCTAACTCTCCTTGGATTGTGAGCTCACATCTTCCTCATTATATATACCACTTTTGTAAACCCTGCAGCTTCCCTTCCAACCCCCACGCTGCCTTTCAAGCATCACTTATTTCATATTTTACCCCATTTCTAGCTTGGCTTCTCCATTATTCACCAACACATTTTTGACTATATTTTACTTCGCACGCTATTTTTAGCGCGTCTAACGCCTTATCTCTTCACATACCATGCGCTATTATCACTATACATTATTGTCATTCCAATCCATGTATCTGAATACCTTAGTTTACAAACGCGCTCACAGCATTTATGTCAGTTTTATCCCTCCTTGTTAAATTCATATCAATTTTATTCACTTCTAGTACACTGTTACAATGTATATAGCATAACGGGTACATTACCGACCCGAACCTTTTCTTATCACATTCACTCCTATAGTATTTTCAATTCCTATAATAGCCCTATCCATTTCTCCTAATATGCCCATCAGTTTACACGTTTCTTTACCTCTTTTCTTATACAATTCCCTCCGCTTTTTTTATAATTCTACCGACATACGTCTATATATTATGTGTCACTATCTTAAGGTCGTCGGTACGTCCTTCCATCACCATGTAGGCTTTTAACATTTACGTTTGCTGATCCCTATCGTACCACATTTCCGTTTGACCCTTGCCCCCACTTCTTGCTTTATAAACTCACAGTTTTACACTGACAATCACAGTAGCTTGAATCCTCCATAATCCCCCACCACCCCCATTCCACCTTTTTTCCTTGAGATATCCCCCCCCCCCCCCCCCCCCCCCCCCCCCCCCTTGGATCCCTCAGGATTAACCAGTCGGTAATCAAAAATCAACTCCTCTACTTGTCACCCTATACATTTACATACTTTCCAGCTCTTTCCGTCTTTCTTCTCTTCTCTCTACATTTCATCCCCCCACAAATTCACACTCTCCCCCAGTCCCCATATCCCAATGTCACCCCCTACCCCCCCCCCCCCCCCCCCCCCCCCCCCCCCCCTGGCAACATCACCCCTATCCTCTCCCTTCAACCCCCCCCCCCCATAAAACACACACACTCTCCCTCTCCAACGCTGGTCCGAATACCTTGCAAAACCCATCGCACTGGCTTAATCAGTCGATCAACAAAAATGTGGCCATTACATGCCTGTCCAAGGTTTTATGCTGGCTGTTTCAAGATCTACTGAAAACCCTGGTCGCTTTTAATATTTTCATGTATACAGTCATGGAGCATTTGTCCTCTCAATAATAACTGATTAAATTGATTACTAATAATAATTTCTATTCAATATAATAAACTGTACATGTATGTATAGATTAATATATAATAAGCAATGTTATTATTGGTAACATTAAAAGTCTCATACCAAATCTCTGTTGGACCATTGTACCAACTTTTTGACCAACCTAAAAATATACATTTTTTTAAATTGATATGCTTTCAGCCAAATCTTTGAATCCACAATGAGAAGCAAGACTGAACTGAAATAAAGTTTGGATAACACCATTATGTTTACCTGTGTACTGCCTGTAAAAGAAACCAAATCTATGTTCTCGTCTTCACATATTGCTTGTCTGAAGAAAACATAATTAATATCTCGCTACTCTGTAAATACATTATCACCAATATTATTAATACAAGCATTTATTTAAAAAAAATAAAATAAAATAATTATAATAATCTTTTACGTCTCTTCCACAGAGTGGCTCTTCTTGAGACGTCACTCACTCACTCTCCTTACTTCATTCTAATATTCTATACATGTACTGTACACCCAACACAATGCATTGTTGAGGACAAATTCCAACCAAGCTTGATCAATAATGATTTGAACAACTAATTTGACATAATTAATACTGGGATACAAAGTCGTAAGTGAACGGCTACAAGAGGTGTACACTCCCATTATTTCAATACTTGTTTTATACCAGTAGATTCGCTGTATTCTGATCAAGCGCACGGTATTCGAATCCTTCAATTTGATTGGTTCGCTGCGCGGGCCACATTTTCCTATCTCTGCCCTAGGTCCACGGTATTCATTTTGTAAGTGCTTATTCAGTCAATGTTGTTGAGGGGGGGGGGGGGAAGTTATTTACCGACTTTAGGTCGGTCCGTATCTATACGGACCTCCCAGTCGGTAAATAACCTATATATCTTTTATTTAAATATTATTATTGAATGTGATTATTTATAGGCAAAGCTAACTTGGATGTGTGCCTGGATGCACCATATCAGCCAGATGGCATGACTGCTAGGCCAGCTTTGTGTAGCTTAATTGTGCTGTTTTTCACTACATTGCTTGCTGTTAATGTTCCACCCGCCCTAACCCCAGAACTACAGATGCAGATAAGTAGAATTTCCACTGAGAGATTAGTATGACAGGTGCCGGGGGTTGGTCTATGGCTCTGTTGCCATGATTACCTCCTTAATTGCATGTTGCTGTCTTGCCCTGGGGTAGCATTTGCATTGTTTTAAAAATATGGCACCTAACCTCCATCCTTATAAACGATAAGTTAACTTACCCAATATCAGCTCCTCCACAAATCATGGAACAGACAGCAGTAGGCATGTCATTTGCTTTCAAAACTGATTCAAGGATTCTATAAAAAAAACAGACATTAACATCATGTATCATAATAAATAGCTGATAGGAACTAGAGGTTAAAGTGGTAAAGTATTTTACTCTGACGAAAGACAAATTTCCATTATGTCAGTAAATTTTATTAGTGCTTTTTTAATAATAATAATAATAATAATAACTAGGCTAACCATAGGTCAAAAATTGCGACCTCTGAAAACCAAGACAAATACTATTTAGCAGTAGCAATATTTCAAACACGCACATTTGTTATAATATCGATATGTAACAATTACTCTGCAACTGTTTATGTGAATATTTGTTTCTCTTCCCAGTAAACTGCGGACACTCTTGAGCTTTCTTTCCATCAGGCTTTTGAGATATACACGTGATACAGATTCTGATTCTTGAATTTTATTCACTCAGTGGTTCACAATCCTCCATGCACTAAATTGCCAAGACCAATAAATAATGTGCTACAATATTCTAAATGTGGGACATGGTGTTAAAGATTGATCATTGTATGAACTGCCATACAGTAAAAACACGCATAAAATAACCCCTATTTTTCTAAGTCAGGCTGAAATGGTTCTTATATATTGGGTGTCTAGTGAGAAATCAGGCTGAATAGGTTCTTAACAGGTTCTTATAAATTTACAGGGCAAAAAAACAATAATTGTTCCTGATAGTGATACAGTATGGTGTATTTCCTTACAATTTGTTTTAATTAGTGAACTATTGACCCTGAAAGGTCTAATATTCACACTAAACATTAACAACCCAACTGTATAGTAAATATAATATTTCTGCACATTCAGCACTGACTGTACCTGTGTGTTCTGAGCTTTAGTCATTTTTCACATAAGAACCTGCTTGATTTGTCAGGCTGAACTGGTTCTTATATATTGGGTGGTTAATTGGCTAAATTTCAGCCTGGAGGTTCTTAATCTGCAGTTTCTTATATGCAGGTTTTTACTGTATTAGTGACTAGAAGTTAAACTAGTGTAGACTGGAATATATCAGAGCTCTCTTACCCTGATTAAACAAACATAGAGATGAATGCATGACCTACTTTGTCACAGCAACTGTTATCAGGGGTGTAGAAGGACCTCCTTTCCTATCAATTAGAGAGAAAGCACAGTGACTAATAGTAAGAGTGGTTTTCAAATGAGTGGGAAAGTTATGGGACCGTGCTGTGCAGCATTGAAAGAGTTTGATTGGATGAGATGCATCTACACGCTTTTTGATTGGTTCAGACAGGAAGCCATTTGAGTGTCACGGTACCACAGGGTTCCCACTCATACGAAAACGACTCTATTTTCACACACAACTACATTTGTGCGTACTCGTGGCATGAATGCTCATAATACACTGGATATCAGAGGTTCTGCTATGAACTTTAAATCTGTGTGTTTACAAGTCACTCCACTCCAAGTAAACTGAGAGAGACCATAACTCAACCTCCAGTATCCTTGTCTATACAAGCATCAAGAGTTCCAGACTTCCGGTACGCGCGCAATGCATTGTGAGATTATTACAAAGGAAAAGTGAGCACCAAGTGAGCAAAAACATAGCTTGGGCTCCCTGTGTCTAGAATTGGTGCTCACTTTTTCTTTGTAATAATACCGGAAGTCTGGAACTCTTGATGCTTCTATACTAGTAATGGCATTACCAAATGTTGACATTGCCACATATCATGCTGATGGCACTGTTCCAGCCATACACTGCTACAGGGAAGTTAAATGCTGTAATGATAGCAGTGACTCCAACTGGGTTCCACTGCTCAAGTAGGGCATGGCCTATACCTGCAAATACATGTGTCACTCTAAAAAAGGATAAAAAATAGACAGTGTAGCAGACAACTGCAAGTTGCACGGCCTAAAAACTGACCATAAAAATAATGCCGCGCAACTTGCAGTCGAGAGATTTTTTTAAAACCTGGCTGACAAAATTATGACAATCTATTTAACAAGAATCTGAAGTTTCGTAGAAATCGTACGATTTTTGAGCGAACAGGAGGACAATATTATGAAAAACCACTGTTAGAAAATCGGCCCATAACGGCAAACGCGACTGAAAAATAAAATGTTGATTACACCCTTAAAAGCCTACATGTTTGAGTTATTACATGTGTTAAATGCAGAAATATCCGAGTGTTTTTGACGCGATACGAGCGAGTTAAAAATATTACAAAATGCACTCGCAAATGTTGGAGTCACCTTAACATGGTTCTTTGCATGTGCAAAATAAGTGCATATTCACATTGCCTATTCCTGCCCCAGTCAGTTACGGTGTATCTTGGAATAAACTTTACAAATGCCACACCTGATCCAAGTGTATATAATTTAATGGATACTGGCAAATATTGTTCACAAACTCAACTAGCAACAGTATCATTCTGTGGCATATCTAACTATTTTTGGAATTATTACATCATTGAATAAATAAATATGTTTAAAATCATAATGTATTTGTATTAAACATAGGGCTACATGTACATGTATCTAAATTTTTGTACTTCATTTCCCCCTAATTGATTTATTTTACTTACGTTCGGATGGCAGAACTTTTCCTCCAAGCATCCTTGACAACCCAACAGCAAAGTCACAGATGTCGACATATTCCTGAATCTCTCCAACTGCCTCAGGAAATATCTTACCAACTTCCAACGTGAGCTGAAAATAATAACAACAACAACACTTTAATAATGGCTATTATTGAAAATTGACAAGAGGAGAGACTATAAATCAAGCAAGGGATTGATCTAGGGGGAGGGGGAGGGGGGGGAGGGGAGGGGGGAGGGGGAGGGGGAGGGGGAGGGGGAGGGGGAGGGGGGGAAGGGGAAGGGGGAGGGGAAAAAAGCAGGGGCAGGGAGAGCGAGGGGGAATCAATCAATCAGTCAGTCTGATATTCAGTCAGTTAAATTGTCTGTCCATCAAACAGTCAATCTGTCAGACACACAGGTCAATCAATCTAGACACACAGACAATCAATCTAGACACACAGACTGTCAATCTAGACACACAGACAACAGACAATCAATCTGTCAGCAAGTTACTCAACCAATTAATCAAGCTGTCAGAGCTGTCAATCAGTCAGTCTATAAAGGTTAGTTAATGAGCTAGTCAATCAGTCAGACACACAGACAGTCAATCTGTTGGACACAAAAACAGTCAATCTGTGATCAGACACACAGACAGTCAAACTGTCAGTCCGTCAATCTCTCAGTCAGTCTATCACTCTATTACTCCACCAATCAAATGGCCAGAGCTCAGTCTTTCAACCATACAAGCTATTCAATGAATCAGTCAATCAATCTGTTTGTCAATAAAAAAAAAATCAGGAAATCTACCAATAAAAAATTTATCATATTGGTACAGGCATATAAATAACGCTAATGTCATGCAAAAACTCACCAGTTTTCCCAATGGATTGATGTTCTCTCTCAGTGCCTGACCAATCTGTCTAACAATTTCTCCTCTCTTTGGTGCAGGAACCTTTGACAAGATTGATTGAATCAATGTTCATTTATTGAATGATTATGATTACATGTATGATTATTAATAAAAAATATGATATGATATCTAAGTCTTTTCTCGTCTAAATTTAGATTGAAACAAGACGCTCTGGTATCGTAAAGTCGGGCTATTAACGTTTTTATTGATATACTGTAAAGTTCCGAAAGTTAGCCTCCTCCGCAGGCTAGTCTATAGCTTGGAATACTGAATATTGGTCCACAGGCCGGCCATACCAATCGTTATGACAATGACAATGACAGTTGCGTGACGAGGGAGACTATTTGTCGGTGATCATAGACAAACATCTCGAATCAGTACGGTACGTCTTGAGGTTGCATAGGTCAGATGGTTCTGATAACGCTCATTGTTTGTTTTTGTTAAATATATTTATAAGCTTACAAAGACTTCAATAGCACTATACACGTAATGAAGTAATTCTATGCTCAAACGGGTCAAATAGTTCGCTCTTGTTTATGTTGGTGGCAGTTCCTAATATGCAATCGAGTCGGACTGGGAACGAGACCACTAGACTTATCGACACGCAGGCACAGGCAGATGTGAGGAGGGAGGAGATGACCAAGTAAAATGGCAGTCCTATCTACACTCCATTACATTGTAACAGAGGGATGACGGGCATTCTATAATCTAGCTGCATACCCCGTAGGCAAGGCACTTTTGGGTTGCTGGAGGCCCATAGTGCGTCTTTCATTATGAACTCCATTTCAGAACGCAATTGCACCAGGGCACAAGTGAACGCTCAGTGAGCGTCTTGTTGTTATTTGTTTCTATGACTCAACCTTGCCATTCTGGTATTGTTGACTAAAGCTGCGGCTACACGAGCGATTTTTTGCTTGCACAGGCGACGCGATTTTTTGGAAAAACTGCCGTATCACCGTTTTTAATTTTTGTTGATGCCAGATATTCGAAAATTATCATTTCAATTTCTGATTTCCGGTTGAAATAGCAATTTTCGATTTCCTAAAAAATCGCATCGCCTGTGCAAGCAAAAAATCGCTCGTGTAGCCGCGGCTTAAGCAATCCCAGTATCCTATATATACTAAGTATACTTTACCATGGCCCAAGTCTTCCAGGCTTCTTGTACATTCTTCACAGTGGTCCTGTAATCCTCTAAAGATCCCTGACATGTAACCATGGTAACCAATCAGTGTGTTTATTGGCTACTTATTTTGTGCTCATTTGTAATCTAATTGAGAATACCCCACCACTATATCAAGCTCTTGTAGTGGCACTCTTTTAGAATGACGAATAATACAATAGATTATATTGTTATGCAAATACTGAACTTCTTTTGTGGCAGGGTATTCTGCAATTTGGCCATAATCTTTTTATTTTTTGCAACTGATTTAAGCGCCAACTTCTTCGTATCTAAAACTTCTTTTAACTAAAACTTTGGCTGAGATATATGGTTTTGGCTGCTCTTTCGGCCTATGAAGGTTTTGTTCTATATAAGTCCTGGGAAAAGTTTCAATGACGTAGGTGAAAACCGAGAATTACTGAAAGATTTGTGCTTTTCTGCATCAGTAATCAAGCATGCACAGCTTAGATGTTTGTTCAGTTGACGGCCACGCTGATGGTCTTCACATACTTTGTACATTTTGTACCTTGGTAGAGCGCTCAAGTGTAAACACGGCATAAGTTACGTAATTTTGCATTACGTCACATTGCATTGACCACGGTCAATGCATCTAAACGTGCAGCTTTCCTCCAAATGTGTAAGACTTTTAATGACAATTTTTGGAATTCTTTAAACCACACTGATTTATTACTTACCGAACGAACTCGTGCAATGGGCTGGCCATTAGCAGGACAATACGACGTTATCACCTGGTAAAATGATTTCATTAATAGTGCCTCACAACGAAGCTGTCATCTGAGAACAGGATACAAACCTCTCCATTGCCTCCCCAGGCACCGTTGAAAACTCCATCGTTGTCTTCTTTAAGACCAAGATCTTTGATAAACGAATAGTTTTTCTTGTTAATAAGTAAATCCTGCCCTTTGTCACTAGATAAATATACCCTAGGAGTAATGCTTAGAATACAGCGATGACGAAGAAAGCGAGATCCCAAACTTCGTACACTCGAGAGCGCCATTTTGGTTGTTCTAAAAAAAAGTTTTCGCACTGCACGTGGTCTTTGTCCTCTGTTGGGCTTCCTGTGTCTTAAATTCACCACTATATAATTATGTTCTTTTTATCTCTTGAAGTTTTAAAATTTTAAAATAAAGGTTAATATGTACTTGAGTTCTGTGTGTCAATTATTTAGCGATCAGAACTGTTTTTAGAGGGTTTTGGAAAATAATTTATATCTTAATCGCTGGGCTACCTGTGGTAAAATCGAGAGGGGGTGTTTTGAGGGTGTGCCTTCACCATTAGGCCATCTGATTGGAGGATTTTTAGGATCATTATATCTCTACGTGTCTCAGCCCAGTCCTATAAGCCACGTTGTCTACTGTACTGTCTAATCTGTAGTAATATTGATGAACCATATCGATCGATCGTTCGTTCATGCGCTGATCAATAGTCAATACTGGTCTTGAATTCCAGAGTCTGTACAAGGTAAGCACGTTTACCGGTTGTATTTATGACTAAACGAAGCCAAGATTCACTACAATAGGCTTAATCTTAATTATATTTTTGATTTATTGTGAACTCTTTAGAAGAAACAGCTCTTGCATAATAAGACTTTAAAAAAGCTTTTCAAATTCCATATAAGTCTTAGTCATAGACGAATGTTTTAACAAAACAGGATTTGAAAAGCGTTTCAACTTTTGCATATTCTGTGCAAAAGTTGAAACGCAATAAGCTTTTCAAATCCTGTTTTGTAGAATCCAATATGGTAGACACAAATGCTATAACTCTCACACGCTTCGTGCTGAGTGAGCAACGAAAGGTTCCTGGTGCCACTGGAGACCTGACTCAGCTACTGAACGCCATTACAACTGCTGTCAAAGCCACTTCATCTGCTGTAAGGAAGGCCGGGATCGCCAAACTGTAAGTTGTTTTGATTATGTGTGTAATTGAGATTTGTTTCAGTACAATGTCATCAAGGTCCAAAGTTCAGAGGTGGGTTACCCCACTCTGGAGGTTTCTTGGTGTTGCAGAACACCAGATGACGTTAGACAATGAACACAAAGAACGAGAGGAATGAACTTGAACCAAAACAATACCCTGCATACAAAGAAACCTAACCAAGAATACAATGCAGACTGTACAAGTACCCCCCCCCCCCCCCCCCCCCCCCCCCCGGGCCCCACCCCCACCACACCCCACTCCACCCCACATAATTTATTCCAAGACGAAGTTCATACCACCTAAAAGGAAATGTACAGTAAAGTTCTGAAGCTATATGTATATCCAATTTAACAGATCTATACATGTAATGGAACATATCGCCTCCCCTCACCAATTACATTGTACATTCAGATACATTTATAAATACACATTGAATCCTTCTTTGACATGCAGATTTGGAATTGCTGGAGACACCAATATTTCTGGTGATCATCAACAGAAACTAGACATCATGTCAAATGAGCTGTTTGTCAACATGTTGCGGTCATCGTACACCACATGCTTGCTTGTATCAGAGGAAAATGAGACAGTTATCGAAGTAGAAATAGAGAAACAAGGCAAATATGTTGTTTGGTTTGATCCGTTGGATGGGTCTTCAAATATTGACTGTTTAGCTTCCATTGGTAGTATTTTTGGTATTGCTAAAAAGGTAAAACTATAATGGCTAAAAGTGGTTTGTTACAAGTAACGATGAAAGGTGCAGATGCACAAAATGCAATATTGCCAATTGATATCTGTGTCATGTAAGGGTCACAGGCTCAGATTATGCAATGTAGCCAAACCGAACATGTATAGCTAATTGCATAATCGTTGTCGGATTGAAAATCATAAATCATAGAAGCTGAGATCGCAAGGATAGATGGGAAATCAGTTCATGAGCCACATTAAATGCAGGTATATTCAATGTTCTCGTAGTTTTGAATGTATATGAGCTATTTAACTAAGATCCTACAAGTCTGGATAAAAATGTCGATGATTTGACGGTGTTATTTGAGAGTTTTAATTTCCCAGAATTCCTTTTGGTCATAGCTTTCATGATTTTCAACCCGACAACAATTATGCAATTAGCTATATACTGAATAGAAATAAAGAATAAAGCCTTCTCTTAATTATACCTTTAAATATGTTCAGATCTTTTAATTTTAAGCATGGTGTCAGAAAAAGGGTTTATATTTTAAATCTTTTATACATGTTGCATTGCAGATTTCTACTGATGGCCCGCCATCACAAAAAGATGGTTTACAACCAGGAAACGCCATGGTTGCTGCTGGGTATGCTCTATATGGTAGTGCTACTGCAATAGTATTATCAACTGGACACGGTGTTAATTGTTTCACACTTGATCCTGTAAGTTAAGCTGGGGCTGAGGGTCCCATATAAAATAAATTAAAGTGCCTATGAAACGAAAAAACAGACCCCGTTTTTATTTGCTACTACGAAAGTTTACTATTTGCTTGTTTACATGGCGTTAATAAAAAGTGAATTGAGCTACGGGAACATTTTTTATTTCGTGCACGAATTTGGGCATTTTGGGTTTCAAAGTGCGACAATTTCTGCTCGGTCAAACTATAGAAATGTGACGTCAAGAGTTGTGCAAACAAAGGCATGCACAACCTCTTGACGTCACCAAGCCATTGTCAAGGGCCCAGTCTCTTGTCGCACAGTTTGGTTTAAAAATGATAATTTTCGAACCGTGAAAAGAAAATGTTCGCACACTCAAAGTCGATGTTTAAATACAGTAAATGTTCAGAGAAAGACCAAACAACAATAATGTACAATAAAGCAAGGATCAACATTTTCGTTTCATAGGCACTTTAAGTAGTGGGGAATTGTTCCCTCCAATTTCTTCGGTGGGTAACAGTCATTTGTAGGCTACATGTACATGTAATCTCAAAATATCGCACTCATATTGTAAATATTTATATTTATTGTAAATATTATAATATTATAACTTAAGTACTAATAAAGTCACATAATTTGCTTATCATACCTTTCAGGAGTTAAAATCGTAGTTTGGTACTTAATTTAGGGTTTATAAACCTAAAATACCACCATTAGAGTTATTCATGGTACCTTTTAGATTATTTGCCAATAAATTGTTGCGAATGCTAAACGATATAGCTAGATGTCCGCAACAGGTCACAAGATTTTATTCACTAAACAGTAAACTCTGTAGTTTTACAATCACAAGCATACTTTTACAATAACCTCTGGACCATCCCCTCGCTTTCACCGTCACGGGTCACTGATCCCAAGCTGTCAAAGCTAAATTATCTGATTGGCTAATTTATGTAATATTTAACTTGAACTCAATATTCATTTCCGACAAAATAAAAATATGACTTACTTGTCAGGAAACTAATTGCCATTTAACATTGGCACACAAGTCATGTACCTTTTAATAGGGGTAACAATATTATTATTGTTACCATGCCCACAAGGTTGAGATTCTGGTACCTTTTGAAGGTTAAGCTTCCCTTAACCACTCCCACTCCCTCTCCCACCCCCTCCCCCTCAGGAAGTACAGAATAGTTTCATAAGTGAGCAGTAGTTAAATAATAGTTAAGGCGCTATATAAATTTGATTTATTATTATTATATCCCATTTCATTTTCATGTTTATTCCAGTCAATTGGAGAGTTTGTGTTGACGAGCCCCGACATCAAAATAAAACCTCGAGGCAAGTTGATCTACAGCATCAATGAAGGCAATTCTCACTACTTTGAAGAACCAATGAAAAAGTACCTACAACTGATAAAGAGCCCAACTGTAAGTACAGCGAAAGAACCATTCATTCCCATGATCCTTTGTAAACTTTTTCAATGGAAGGTTGAGGAAGATTAGTATCGTTCACTATGAACTTTATCAATGAAGATCCACTCTGAAAATTCATGACCCAATAATACACTGTAATTGCTGTTTCTTTCAGGATACAAGAGGTCCTTATGCAGCTCGTTATGTTGGTTCCATGGTGTCAGATCTACACAGAACCCTGGTGTATGGGGGAATTTTTATGTACCCTGGCACAACTAAGGCACCCAAGGGAAAGGTCAGCCGAGTCACTATATTATATACAACACTTGTGTAAACTGCTACAAACTTCTGCGGCAAGTTGTAAAAAACTTAACGCTGGATGTAAATTGCTAACGTTAAAAGTCATTTTGAACAGACTCTTACCCAGTCTCTTCTTTTACTCGCAATGTGGCTTTTTCTCCCTTCTTCCCGTGCGCCTTTGCGCCCCTCCTTCCCATTGAAGCGCCTTTGTGTACTCCTTCCCAAGCGTATTTAAGCGCCTTTGTGTGCTGTCCGGTCCGGTTACTTCCCTTTCCACGGTAAGTAACAACTGTACTAGTCTGCATTTTTACTGGGTTGCGTGTCTGGCATTAGCAATTACGCCCTGGCAGTGTTAAGTTTTGTTGTATAATTCCCCCTCTTTTCAATGTTGCTGCAGATGCCCATAACCACACCCCAAACAGAATCAATGCTTAGGGTTCTATCAATGGGGCAAAATGGCAAAAATTATGTGTTATTGTTATTTAGTGCCATTGACTTGTGTATAACTTTGTTATTTCAGCTTCGTCTACTGTACGAGTGCAATCCAATGGCATTCATCATTATCCAAGCAGGCGGCATGGCCTCTGATGGTACACAGAACATTCTAGATATAGTACCTACCTCTCTGCATCAAAGATCACCTATTTTTATTGGGTCATCAGAAGATGTAAAAGATTACCTAAAATGTGTTGAAGATTGTAAAAAATAGATTTGTGATACAAATGTACGTACTACTGTAGGTCTATTTGTAACAAATGAAATGATCATTTTGTATTTATAATTGGAAACTTACTATGGACAGTTTTAATTAATACTGCATGTATCTATCATACACCCGAGATTTAAAAAAATGTAGGTCATGCAGTTGGTAAAGTGTTAGGCAGACTTCACATAGATATGCAAACAAGAATAAATGCCCATTCTTGGAAGCAACGGTTAACATTTTAAATTGAACAAGTATATACAGTTATATTGAGGATAGGGATTTACCGAGAAAGAGCCAAAATCCTCGAGCTTTGGTGATTCTTCCTTGTGAAATTGCAACTCACATACCCCTGGATTCTTTCAGAAGAACATCCTCTACCACGCCAGACACACTATTAAATGATGCTGTGCTGCCTGCAGGGGACTTCTGTGGAAATATACCTTCACTTCTTGGTGAAACGAGAATTGCAAGCGTAGTGGTGAATCAGTGACGAGAAAAATATCACACGAGATCTCGAGTCCTCTATGTTTTAGAACTGTGTCCTACCCTTGGGTAGGGTCATTTGATACTGGAACCTTGTGTTTTAGGTTTGCTGTTTTGATAGTTGTTTGCAACCACGTTGTGATACATGTACATGTACCTGCGTGATAATTTCCAATGTCTGGACTGGGCATTGCCACAATATTTTTACCAAGGTACAAATCAGAAAATAATCTCTCAAGAAACAATAGTTTGGTAAAGCACTCCTGACCAGTGTAAATACAGACTATATAAAGTGACATGGTACAATCTACAGCATCGTCGTGGCCATAAGGGAATAAACATAAAGCAAATAATTTTAACAGCCACTGAAGATCTGATTGGATTATG
Source organism: Actinostola sp. cb2023 (assembly GCA_033675265.1). NCBI lineage: Eukaryota > Metazoa > Cnidaria > Anthozoa > Actiniaria > Actinostolidae > Actinostola > Actinostola sp. cb2023. The sequence continues at coordinate 418,805 of JAUJYZ010001082.1, forward strand.
TAGAGAAAGATTATTAAACTGACGCAAGTATTCTTGTGGGATTGAAATATTATATTTTACTCCGACACAAGGAAGCTTTTACTAAATTATATTTATACATAAACACGACTCATAATATTCCAAGAGAGATGAATAAAACCTGATAATACAATATAAACTATGTGGATTTAGTCACGACCGCATTCATAAATTCATATTCTTCAAGATTATATTTGTCATCAAAGGTATGTTTCCCATGCCGTTATTAAAAGTAGTCTCCTTCACATCTGCTTATTGATCGAGTGACGAGCCTAAAATCAAAATGTTGAAGGAGTGTCATTATCAACCAAATTTTGAAAGTCGCATTCTAGGCTTGTCAGTGGCGGATCCAGGGGTGGTTCCATGGAACTCCCCTTTGTGAAGCTGTTCTTTATTATGGTTTGTCCTGCAGGAAGTAGCGTTTCTGGAACCCCCCTTTTTGAAATCCTGGATCTGCCACTACTGCATCTCAGAATCCTGGGTCTTGGAGTCTTGCAGTTCGATCCAAGGTTAGCTAAGGTTTAGTCCTGACGTCAATATTCATTAAAATCGCTGACAACAATGTTATAATTTGTAGCTCTGAGCATATATAGTTACTCTAAGTAAAGTTTAAGCGCTAAATCATCCATTGTTTTCGTTATTCAATGTTTTTCCTGTATTTCACTTAATGAATATCTACAAGGCTGACCTCTTTACATCGCCTTGTGCTTTAGCAATTGCGACAACAGTAATGAATAATGTTTCATAGATTCCGAGAACAATGTATTGAATATTGTAATTAGTTCCATTGTTTAGTTGCCATTGTCCTCAACATCGCAGTCCTAGATCACTAATAGAAGATACCAGTAGCTGTCTTCTTTCCTTGTTTAATAGCAACAATATTTATTACTGCAGTTGACTCGGTCTTTGAATGCTGACACCCGTACTATCACTGCAACTGGTGGCCATATTGGACATTCTTTTTTAATATATTTTAAATTCATATTCTCTTCTAGTCAGTTGCACCATTTTCAGTAAGTTCTGATATGTGATGAGGGAGTTGTGGTCAGGTCAACAACCACAGATAAAATGAATGAACAACCAAGACATACAATGTAACAGTGTGTACAGGATGCACATGTAGAGTCGTTTTCGTACGAGTGGGAAGGATATATAGTTACCATACGGTTTGTGCCATGTGGTAACCAGTACAAGCATTCCGATTGCTTGAGCAATGATTTTGCACATAGTGATTGGTTGAATAGATGGGCTTCGATTCAGTACCATGACCGTAACTCTGTACGAAAACGACTATACATCTGCTGAAAGTTGCTCAGTCACGTGTGTCAGGCCGTATATACATATAATTTTTTATGTCCTTGGTGGCATTCAAAGGCATCCTCGGGAACCCAGGGGTATATTCTGTCGCTCGTTACTCGCTCCCAGAGAAATACCCCTGGGAACGAAGTCTGTTGGAACTTGTTCCGGAAGTCAAAATTACTCTCGTTTCTGATTGGTCGACCTTATATGGTCGACCAATCAGTATCAAGTATTTCTGGTTTGAATAGGACAGCCGCCATTTTGAATTTTGACTTCCGGAACAAGTTCCAACAGACTTCGTTCCCAGGGGTATTTCTCTGGGAGCGAGTAACGAGCGACAGAATATACCCCTGGGTTCCCGAGGATGATTCAAAGGGTGATGCCAAAGAAGATACCCTCATGTACAGTCGAATGCTTTTAGGAAGCAGACATTGTTGCCAAGAAATCTAGTGCCTTGTCTCTGTCATTAGCAGCAGCCTTTAGAGCTTGTTGTATGTGTGACTCTTCAAATCCAAGCTCTTTAAATGTTTTGGTGAGGTGCAGAAATTCTAGAGCCTAACAGAAAAAGACAAATATAAATTGTTTGACTAAATTTACACCAGTTGTAGTGATGGTAGTAATAATTCCCTACCCCCTTTGGGAGGGGGACTCCCATTTAAAAGTGGTGGGGATGCTGAGTGTTTAAACCCAAAACCACCACCATAAGAGTACGGTATTTGCCTGTAAAAAAATATGACGTACTTGTCAGGAAACTAATTTTCACCTTAGAATTTAGAACCTTCTAAAGGTAACAAATATTATTGCCACACCCACAAGGCTGGGATTCTGGTAGGGGTTTATTTGAGGGGTATTCTAAAGCACTTTATATTAAATATATATACAGTCATTCTCAAAAAGGTTGTCGAGATGAAAAAACTGCAATACTAGAGGGGGGTGTTGGGTGGTAGCTAATACTGCATCAAAAAATAAAAATACCGTAATACTGCATCTAAAATTGAAATTTGAAACAACAGTTTTGAGTAGTAAAATAAATGTTTTGGAAACCAACGGAATACCGAAATACGCTAAAGAAATTTGAATTTCACCGTATACCTTAGCCCCAAATATCGCATAACACAGAACAGGACAATATTGCAATAGTACCACATCTCGAAATATAAAATACCGTATTATTGCACACAAAAATCGACAGATACCACAATACCGCGAGGCCCCACGTCCCCCTCATACTACAATAAAGTCACGTGATTCATGATGTATTCAATTTCCATGCAAAAGTACATGGCATTGAGAACTGAATGTAATACCGCAGGTATCAACTCGAAGTTTGGTGAAAGAAATTGAATACATAATGAATCACGTGACTTTATTGTAGTATTGTAGTCTTCCATTCAACAGATGATAGTGATAACTATGATAGTGAAGATTGCATACAGACATTTTGATCAAGTTCAAGTACCTTTTTGGTATCACAGCCATTTTCTGTCATGGCAATTTCTGCATCATCTCCTGAGAATCCTTCCTGACAGAGCTTTTCAACAGCAACCAAAAAATCTACAACCTACAACAAATAAGTCAAATGTAAAAAACACTCCAGGTATTCCAGATAAAAACAAAACATCATCTTTCTTCAACTTGACAATCATCAAGACCACTACCATACTCCATAGTCATCATCCACAATACAGAACTTAACTTAATTACTTCAACTACATCAATTTGTAATTCTACTAGAGTGCTCTATGAAGAAAGGACTAACTATTATCAACTAATTAAATAGCACAATTTAAAGTAAGAATAGATGGGATCCCTGTGTTATATGATAGGATCCCTGTGTTATATGATAGGATCCCTGTGTTATATGATAGGATCCCTGTGTTATATGATGGGATCCCTGTGTTATATGATGGGATCCCTGTGTTATATGATAGGATCCCTGTGTTATATGATGGGATCCCTGTGTTATATGATGGGATCCCTGTGTTATATGATGGGATCCCTGTGTTATATGATGGGATCCCTGTGTTATATGATGGGATCCCTGTGTTATATGACAGGATCCCTGTGTTATATGATGGGATCCCTGTGTTATATGATGGGATCCCTGTTTTATATGATGGGATCCCTGTGTTATATGATGGGATCCCTGTGTTATATGATGGGATCCCTGTGTTATATGATGGGATCCCTGTGTTATATGATGGGATCCCTGTGTTATATGACAGGATCCATGTGTTATATGATGGGATCCCTGTGTTATATGATGGCATAGTTTTCATCTTCTTTTACTTTGCAGTGCGCATGCGCTGTAGAACCCAGTTGGCGATTTAAGGTCAAAGAATATGATAACGACGACAACCAACAAAATATATGACAGGATTCCTGTGTTATATGATGGGATCCCTGTGTTATATGATGGGATCCCTGTGTTATATGATGGAATCCGTGTTATATGACAGGATCCAGACAGACAGACAGAGTTTTATTTAATCACGGGGATCCCTGTGTTATATGATAGGATCCCTGTGTTATATGATGGAATCCGTGTTATATGATGGGATCCCTGTGTTATATGATGGGATCCCTGTGTTATATGATGGGATCCCTGTGTTATATGACAGGATCCCTGTGTTATAGGATGGGATCCCTGTGTTATATGATGGGATCCCTGTGTTATATGATGGAATCCGTGTTATATGACAGGATCCAGACAGACAGACAGACAAAATTTTATTTAATCACAGGGATCCCTGTGTTATATGATAGGATCCCTGTGTTATATGATGGAATCCCTGTGTTATATGATGGGATCCCTGTGTTATATGATGGGATCCCTGTGTTATATGATGGGATCACTGTGTTATATGATGGGATCCCTGTGTTATATGACATGATCCCTGTGTTATATGATGGGATCCCTGTGTTATATGATGGGATCCCTGTGTTATATGATGGGATCCCTGTGTTATATGATGGGATCCCTGTGTTATATGACAGGATCCATGTGTTATATGATGGGATCCCTGTGTTATATGATGGCATAGTTTTCATCTTCTTTTACTTTGCAGTGCGCATGCGCTGTAGAACCCAGTTGGCGATTTAAGGTCAAAGAATATGATAACGACGACAACCGGACTGCATTTTTAGAGTCGGGCCTTCCACAGGAAGCCCGACTAATCAGTGTACTTACTTCTCTATCCTTTTCACCAAGTCTCTTAACAGCTCTTGCAACTCTAGTTATCGGAAACCCCATTCCAGCAAAATAGTTGACCAAGCTTTTCTCAGACTCAGACAAACCAGGCATGGGATCTGCTAACACAGATCGTGGGCTTGGTGGAGTAAGGAGGGGTGGAGTAGTGATCGGTGGAGTTATAGGTGGAAGGGGGGTGGAACGGCGTTTCATATTTTCCTGAAACAAATGATAACATGACTTATTAGCTTCTTCTTCTTCTTCTTCTTGTAAGAGCGCTGAGACCCAGTGTGGCGCTCCTAAAGCCATTTATTATTATTATTATTCCAAAAGGAGTGGAAGACTGGGCTGGAATCATCACCGCAAACCATATATGGCTTGTTTGGATGGACAGAGTCAGCATGTTTAATTAAGTGTTCTGGAAATGTCATTTTTGTTTAATCTGAAACATGTTCTTTTACAGGTGGTGTACATAGCACTGAATATTTGATTTGGTCCATCCATACAATACATAGATGAAGCATCCAGGTGAGTAATAGCCTCCCCCGCAGACTCTTTTTAGGTGATCTTTCCATCCGGATGGAAAGAACACCTAAAAAGAATCTGCGGGGGAGGCTAGGTGAGTAAAGTCTTGAGTAAGACTGTGGTACTGACTGATGCTCAAGTAGTCTAAATGTCAGTCAGCAACATCAATAGTCTTACTCAAGACTTTATTCACCCAGGCCCTGTTTGCACCATCATGCCACCGGATAAGTTTAATTTCAAAAGTCCTATCCAAAGGATAAATTTATTGGATAACTGCATTATTTTATCTGTTGGATAGGACTTATCGGGTGGATAGCTTCCTACTATCTAATGAGCATGATAACACATACATGATTGTATGTAAAGAAATGTGAAGTGGGAGAAAACTAACATAAAGATTGAACTCTCACCGTGCTTGATTTGTTTCGTTTCTGTGCAGGCTGTCTCCTAATTACTGATTGATTAGTTGATGATGTACTCACTTCACTATTTTGTGTCTGCATGTCCACACAAATAAACACAACAAACAGAAAGAAATGAAAGAAATAAATAAAATAAAACACACAAAGGGACATTACTTTGATGTGCGTGTAGTCACTAACTTACCATAACATTTCCAGGAGTTCTTGCTGCATCTTGACTGCAAGTCACCGCTAAAGGTTCACTTGCTCTTTCAAGACTTACTGTACTATCTGTCACAGTAGAACTGCTTATATTTTCAACATTTTTTACATCCCTTCCATGACACAAAGGCCTTGGGGGAAGTGGAGGAGGTTTTCGCAAAGGAGGGAGTCTGTTGTTTCTGGAATCGATTGGTAATTGAACATTTGGCCCTGCCGCAGGATATGAACTCTGTGTATTAGTAATTGCTGCTGATGGTGTTGAGCTCAACGGAGATAAAGTTTGAGTCAATGGAGTTTGTGTTGGCAAGTTGATGTCAACCAAAACAGGATTACTTGGTGGAAAAGGTGACGGCAAACAATTCACTGGTAAACCTTGCATATAACTAAATGGCTGTGAAGGCATTCCATAACCCATTGACACATTACTATTGGGCTGTGTAGGCACAAACGTAGAAGACGGAGGTGAAATGCTTCTAGAAGTCGATGATGCAACATTAGGCACAAGTTGTGACTGATTGTCATCACTTGAAATGTCAACTAATTGATCATTACCAAGATCAGGAACAGATTTCGATAACCTGGAGTTCATTTTGGAGTTACTCTCTTGGCTTGTACTAGAAATTGGAGTTTGATTTGATAAATAACTAAACGGTGTTGGGGTATGTGGAGGTTGTGCCACTGTACCCATGGCGGAAGTGTGTGTGACATTGGTGGAAACCCCAGCTGAAACTACAGCGATTGATCCAGTTGTATTCAATGGCATCGAATGTGTAACAGGCTGATGGAGAACACTTTTCAGTACATCCAAATCATTAATAGTCTGAAGTTCAACAAGTTCAAATGGATTTGTTCCATTTGCCTCAAAGTCTGATAAATCAAAAGTATTTTTCCCGAGACTGTCGTTTCTTTTATGTCCAGTTGCTGTTACCGCAATTGGCTGTAGAATGTCTGTACCTACATTAGAAAATATGGAAATTGGAACTGCTTGACTGAGAGTCACATCTGCATCACTGGCTTGATCCTGCGTCAATACTGCTGCAGCTTTTTTTCGTTCTTCCTCTAATTGTAGCTGTCTTGCTTTTTCTTTTTCTGCTTTTGCAATTATTTCATTCTCTAAACTGAAGTCATACTGAAAAAAAAAAGAAGAAAAATCCTTTCAAAATACTGCCATGGTTAGTATATGTACATCACAAAATCTTCTTATTTTTCCAGTCTTTTTTCTCTCTCAAAACTTTTGGTCTTTGGAAAACAGTTCTATCTCAGAGACTAGGAAAGGCAATATTATTACCTCTCCTAGCTTTTGGCTTTTCTATGTTTGTTTGTTTGTTGTTGTTGTTGTCTTTTAGACACTTTTAGAGGGGAGGGAGTGGGTTGGTAAAAATAGGGAAAAAGAGAAGAAAACCAGCCTTTAAAATGTTGTTACTTGAAATCCATCATATTGTACATGTAGGTGATTACATACATGCTATATTAAACATTAAAGTACTAAACATTAATTATTATTATTAGAGTGGTTTTCATTAACCCCGTGAAACAAAGTGTACTGATTGGAGTGTAATAGTCAGATAAACACAATAGAAAACAAAAGAATTAGAGCAAGGTAGTGCTAAATAAGCTAAAGTGTATTTCACGGGTTTATGAAAACCACTCTATACTTTCTCAATTTGCCTTCCTGAAATGGACATTAGGGTCATTTATACGAGACCAAATAAGCCGCGGCTTACATAAGACGCGAACTAACCCATTCATACGATCGAGTCTAGCATAAGATGCGAAGTGTTCATATATAAAATGGTTCACGTCTTATTTCTGTGTCTACCAAGCTTTTGCCTCGCTCTGAAGTTTCGTTGCCATGGTTATCCTGTATCCTGTAATGTTTTTCTCTGTTATTTTTTTAATTGATAAAACGACTACAGTACAGTATTACGGAGGAATAATGAATAATAAAGAAAATAATAATAAAGAAAATCTGAAATTGCAGTTGTAAACTTACTCTGACAGATGTGACGCAGTTATCAAGCTGCTCCACAATAGCAAGATCTGTACATGAGTACATAAATTGCTTCTCTTCTGGAACTGTCCAGATATTTCTATTTTTTGGACCTTGTTTTGCTGGTTTTAATTTTGACAAATGTTTTGAGGTGGACATCGCCATTTTGCCCTCGTCCGCGAAGACGCGAACATGTTTTTTTACCTTTTATACTATCACGTTCGCGACCAAGGTAAGAGATAAGAACAGCTCAAAAACCCTGTCTGTGGCTTATGCTAGACGTGGCTTATAAAAGACGCGAACGAAGTTTTCGTATCATTTATACGCGTGCTTTGCGTCTTATGTAATGATGATGATGATGATGAAGACTTTATTTCAAGAGGGTAACACATGTAAGCCGCAGCTTTTATTTGGTCTCATATAAATGGCCCTATTAATTCTAAATAATTAATTCATATTAATTCTTAATAATTAATTAACAATTATTGTTGATCAAAACAGTTTTTGGTCAAATTTGGGAATAACAGGCTGGGATGAAAGGGAAAAGAATTAAAATATTTGCCACAGTCCTAAACTAATAAGCAAATCAAATTGACAACCGAAGTTGGATAATAATAATGAACTGCAGTTGTCAACTAGAATGAAGCAAGACAATTGACAGCTGCTGGCTGCAACGATACGTTTTCCGTCATGTTCAGTTGAAAGCACAAAATTTGCCTCACATCAAAACTCACCGTCAAACTTAAAACATCTGACGGATCCTTTGGATGAAATCCAACCGGCAATGTAATCTATAAAGGATAAAATAAACGGCACAAGGTTAAATCACTTTGATTCAAGACGCCACTCGAAACTACTACTACTTGTATTATTCTTCCTGCTGATGTTCACATGACAAGAAGAAATATTGCGCAAAGGGCGAGGGATTTTCCTTCAAAAGACAGCGAAAATCTGCATGTAAATGAGATCCTACCTTTTTCGGAGGCCTAAATTTCTCTCCCACTTTTACTTCGACGCCATCCAAGGCTGTTAGCTCACTGTAATCTGACATAAAGATTTTTAATTTGAGGAATAAATTGCACAGCAGAAACAACCCGTCGCAACTAGATGCATAATACGATACTTACGGCTTCCACATTTACGAAACGTCTTGTGAGAATAGGCCATTAGTTGTTTATTGGTACGATAGAGGCATTGGAGAGAAGGAGAAGACGTTGTAATACACTAAAAATAGTGTCCGACAAGCAGAAACTGCTTATTCACTCCGCTCCGTGTCGTCCATCTTGAATTGGTGAATGATGTCATCTAGATTCCATACCTCCGGCCGAGCAGTTCCAGATCACCAGATGTCAGCAGATTTTCGAACCATTCTCGTACCCAGAGCCCGCTCGTCATTTGGTTTGTCGCTGGCTCTGGGAAACCCTGTTGCTCGGTCGTCAAATTTTGACGACCAAGTCGTCAGAGCGCATGCTCATACTAAAGACCGCTGAGAGCGGGTACTGTGGAAGAGTCTACTGGCTACGTAGTATTTACGTTGGTTTGAATATTCAAACTAACAAGTACACAAGCCGTGCATTTATCTTCGTGTAGCCGTTTAAAATCCCTTCGACGTTCATCACCGGTTCTTCTCTGGCTCTGTTGCGGTAAAGGCTGGACGATAAATACATGTTCTAATATAATCTTGCATGTGAACCTTCCTGTCTTCCGCTTTGTTATTGTTTCTCTTGAATTATAAAAATATTCCTTTGAATGCTCAAAGCGAGTACGATCGATTGTGTCTGTAGCCGTTACTTTACTTTTATAATTTATGTATTGTTAGATCTCCCTTTACGAATTCAGATCAATTTATGTCTACACAGTCACTCTCATTTCCATAGCTTTATAATTCAATAACGGCTTAATATTCAATACCATTGTATGAAAATACAACCGTCGCTGTCATTCCTTTCGTTCGCCTTGCAAGTTTGAATCTTTGTTGATCTCATGAACCAATCAAATACGATCAGTCATTGTTGATTTCATCAGCCAATGAAATTCGCTAAAATTTCAGGGATTCCCAGAGCCAGCGACAAACCAAATGACGAGCGGGCTCTGGGTACGAGAATGATTTTCGAACTTGAAGGTTTTTCATAGCCTCCCCCGCAGACTCTGTTTGGGTGCAACACCTATTAAAAAAAGAGTCTGAGGGGGAGGTAGTCTCCTTCGCATCCGTTTTTAGTCCCGTCACGTAACGCTCCGTCACGTAACGCTCTCGGTCCACAAACGGCTGCTAAAATTCGAACAACATTCCTTTCCCAGCTTTCGGCCAATCAGAATTTGGCTCTCATATTCCTGGAACCGTTCGCGCCAAATTTTCTAGCCAATTAGAGTCCGTGTTAGAAATTCAAGACTCTGACGTTTCAACTTCAGCGTCGCTAGTTGAAAGATTGGTCACAGACGCAAGGCTAGCTGAGTGTTTGTTGTTGACTAAAGAGTAAAGATTTATCCTCTAATTCCACTACGAGGGAGAAAGAAACATATTATTGTATAGAAGAGAGCTATTTTCGTGAAAGTGAGCATTGCATAGGCTTCAAAAAGTAATTTGATAAATCACGAGACCATTTAACCGCCCAGTTTGTTTATTATATCACAGAGGTCAGCAAAGATGTCATCACATTTTAAATCCTACTCTCATGCTGATTGGTGGATAGCTCATTTTAATTGGGGTTTTATGGAACAAAGGGAAAGGAATGTGGTTCGAATGTTAGCAGCCGTTTGTGGGCCGAGAGCGTTACGCGACGGAACTAAAAATGGCTGCGAAGGAGACTAAGGGGGAGGCTATGCTTTCATGGATCTTTTTACGATCCATGATGTCATGCGGATCTTTTTTAATACGATCCATGATGATTTATACATGCATATGATCGCATATGATGCACTATGTCACGACGCTACGCGCCTCGTTGACTATTGACTCATAGAAAACTCGAACTCGTAGTCTAGTTGTTAAATATTATACTACTTGTGTAGCGGACCTGTTGACTTCAGTTGCGTGAAATATTAAAGTTAAACAGGAGCCCATTACTAATGGGCTCCTGAGTTAAAGTATAAACTACAAAGATAATAATATAATAATAATAATAACTTTATTACTGTGTCATGTGTTCTAGCTTGTTCTAGTTTACAAGAAACTAATGAGGGTTTATCACATAATTTCAAAACTCATAGGGCAAAAAAAAGAGCTCGTTGAAATTAGTAAAAATGTGAAGTTTGGAAAAGATCGCTCCACAAATTACGAAGATATGAATTTTGAAAAATCGAAATTTTGTATGAAAACATTTGGCAAGAGTTGCCTCCAAGCGTAATTACTCGGGCCCTTCCGAAGGAAGCCCGAGTTATAAAATGCGTTTTTCGGTAGTAGTCGTAGTTTTTGTTCGGTTAAAGAATGACGAAAGTATGCGACGTATTTAATCGTATCGAGTTTCAAGATTACTCAGCAGATAAGAAAAAAACAAACGACACACAGGACTCAAGTAGATTTGAATCTTAGTTTTGAAAGCAGCTGTAGATCTTCAAGCTATTAAAGGTCAGGATTCTAGTTCATCGTTCAATGACTAGAAGTGGTAGAAGGACTAGAAGCTCGCTTAAAATATATTTAACAAAAACAAACGTGAGGGCGTTATCAGAACCATCTGACCTATGCAACCTCAAGACGTATCATGTACGTACTCACCCGACACATAGTCTCCCTCGTCACTCAACTGTCACTGATTGTCATGACGTCAGAGAAATGATATTGTATTGAAGAAGATGTCCTTGTCAGTTTATTCGACGTTCGAACCGTAACTCGAACCCGAACTCGAACTCGATTCCAAACTCGACGTTTCGGGATCTGAAGCTAGAGAGGGGGCCTTTACACGAACTCATCAAAATCAAATCAATTGAACTCAAAGTCAAAAGGTAATCAAATGAACTCAAAGTCAAAGGCAAATCAAATGAACTCGACACATACATGTATATACATAGTCTCCCTCGTCACGCAACTGTCAGTCATTGTCAGGTCTCTCCTCACGCAACTGACATTGTCCTTGTCATAAGCCCGAGTGTACGCTCATTGAGCGTCTTGTTTCCAAAGGTTTTCATACAAAATTTCGATTTTTGAAAATTCATATCTTTGCAATTTGTGGAGCGATCTTTTCCAAACTTCACATTTTTACTAATTTTAACGAGCTCTTTCCAGCTATGATAATCATTTTTTACGGGCCACAGGCAGCCCAACCATTGTTTCTGAGGCTCCTACTAATAAAATAGAAAACGTTTCCCGTGTTTACATAGCCTGATATAAACACGAGGGAAGTTTGGGAGAAGTCGAGAGCTATTGTGTAAAACCGAGGTTTTACACAGAGCTCGAGACTTCTCCCAAACTTTCCCGAGTGTTTATATCAGGCTATGTAAACACGGGAAAACGTTTTCTATTTGTTTTATAAAATAACTACAAGGATTTCTTTCGTAAAACTCCTTTATTTACGCGAGATTTTAGTGATCAAAATTTCAATTCTCCTGAAAAGCGTCAGAAATCGCCCATCATCCAATCAAATCTCACCGAAAGAAATCAAAATGGCAAAGCGACTCGACAACTTTCATCTGTGCAGTTTACTGTTTTGACACGAAAAACGATTTGAAGAATGCTATTTTCTGTCAGAAAATTGCAGAAGAATGCTTGTTACACTTTGTTTTTGTATCCTGTGAACACGAAACACGAAGAAAAGTGAGAAAAGCTGAGCCGAATCACGATCAATGACGAACTGGAGTCGTCAAACTTTCTGAAATATTTGACATCTTGATGAATGGAGCACGAAGTCAGGTAGCCAAATATCTACAGTTTTTGTCGTATTTTTGAATCTTTTCGTCGCTTTTCTCGACAAGAATGTATAAACGATGGACGTTTCTGAGACATTTCTACCACAGGAAACCCATCAAAAAGACGCAAATATATTTTTATTAGCCTCAAAAACGGCAATGGTTGGGCTGCCTGTGCACGGGCTCGACAAAATACTGCAGACTCGTAAAAATATCCAGCCTTACTACACACTAAAATGTCAAATAAGCTGTATATATTCACTAAAAGAAAAAAAAAATGAAGATTTAAATTCCATTCATTTTCCTTCATTGTTTTCAGTCTTTGTATATTTTGCCGGAATAGAATTCCAAAGAATAAGTTTGTGGTTTCTACCAAGGAGGCCGGTGTTTCTACTAAATGTCTTTGTAAAATAGTTCCCCTCAAAAGCGCTCGAAACGCTAGATTGGCTTTCTCACTGTCAGCCAATCACAAACTGAGAAAGCGTCTACGCGCGTGTTGTTTTGACTTTTTGAACGCGCGCGCGCTTCTACAGTTGAAATTTGACGAAATCTGGGAAACTTTTCACAATAAATTTGTATTGCTGTATTTGTTGATAACTTCATGGATCATAAAAATGATCCATGAAACATGAAAACTTCAGCTTCTGGTTTGTGAATGGCAACACTTTGTGGAATATGTAAGCAGAATTACAAAGATCCCCGTGTGTTGCCTTGCTTGCATTCCTTCTGCAAGAAATGCATCGGCAATGTTTTTGCCGAAAACAGAGAAGAAACTCTTCACATCTTCTGTCCAAGCTGTAACACCAAATTCAATGTAAGTTGTAGTCGACCCTTTTCCCTAAAAAATAAACACACAACTTTTTATTGAAAATCTACGTTACCAAAAGCTATCTTTCTTTGTAGATTACGCCAGATGAAGTCCAAAAATTACCCAAAAACTTTGGCATCACAAACCTTCTGCCGATTATAAAACTTCATTCTTCAGGCGAAGACAAAGCCAAGAAACTTGAGTGCGAGAATTGCCAGGGAAAGAAAGCTGCAGTTGGGCGTTGCAATGATTGTAGTGAGTTCATGTGCAGCTTCTGTATTGCAGCACACCAGAGAATGCAAACGTTGAAGAGGCACACTGTAGTCTCGCTAGAAATGGTCAAAAGAGCAGAGCCTTGTAATCTTGCGAAACAACTCTGCTGTCAAACTCACGAACAAGAACCGTTGAAACTGTACTGCGAGTCTTGTCACGTCCCAATATGTCGAGACTGTACAATTTTTGATCACCAGAATCACAAATACAAGAAAATCGAGGAAGTAATTCACAGAGAAAAGCGAGAAATTGCCGTTGCCATCAATGAAGCAGCCTATAAAATACCAACTTTGGAGAACACCTTGAAAGATGTGAGAAATATGGAATTGAGGGTTAAAAAGAAGGCTTTGATGGCCGAAAAGGATGTCGATACATTTATAGACACGCAAATACGAGTTCTTCAGCAAATACGAACAGAATTTAAGAGCGGAGTTGATACAGTTTACAAAGCAAAGCTGTACTCACTCAAAACACAAGAACAACACGCTTCGCAGCATTTATCAAATATCAAAACTGGCGTCCAATTTGCCAGGCAGGCTATCAGTAATGGCAGCGACTGCGAGGTCTTGTCTGTGAAGAAGCAAATAGTAACTCGTCTAATGGATTTGTGCGAGAAGAATGTCTACCCGACACCCTGCCAAGATGACGGGATTGCATTGTGTGTGGATAGCAAGAGAACAATACGAGACTTGATACCGCAACTTGCACGACTTGATAGTACGACAGCCATGGCATCCTCCTGTTCCTTGCATGTCGTAGGCGGAGATCCGGGCATCATGTATACCACATTCTGCAGCCAGAGCTGTGAGTTCGTCATAACTTTACGGGACCATTTGGGGCAACGCCTCAGAACTGGTGACAGCAGAGTACTTGCAGCCATTACAGAGTGTCCATTCGCGCAACGGGAAGTTTGGGGAACAAATATGAAATTTCTTTCAATCACAGACAACGACGATGGCACATACAACATCTCACATCTACCATTGTTCCCAGGGAAGTACATTCTCTCTGTTGCTGTTGATAGATGCCACATCAGAGGGAGTCCATTTTGTTGGTACGTCAGCCAGAAAATGGTAAACATTAATGAATGCAGGCTAGAAAGTATGTTTACTAACAGTGTAGGTATGTTCCAAGCAAGCTCTACAACAATTGATGACATTGTGATAGATGGCTGTTATTGCTTTTCCTGGCGAGTCAAATTTCGCAGCAATCTGTATCCCTCAATAACTGGGGAATCAAGTCCTCTTGATCTTCGTGCGCGCTCTTCGCGATCTCTGGCTTCTCAGCAATCTTTCTTTCAAGGCTGCAAAATTGGTGTTAGGAAATCTCAGCAAAGTTTGACAAACAGCGAGACATCTTTTGCGAGTACTGGTGAGAATTCTCTTTCTCGAGATGATTCTCTGAACTATAATACCTGGAGAGACCTTGTTAGGGACGGCTGGTTTTGGTGTGATGGTTTCTGCTACAGTCCCGAAGATCCCTCGGGATCACCAAGTAGCATCACCTCCTTCGTAGATGGTGATATTTTTGTTCTGTTCCTGGACCCAATCAAGAAAACATTGATAATCTATAACAGAGAAAGTGAGCAAAAAGACTGTTTTGAGGGGATCGAGTTTCCAGTTTGCCCCTACCTGAAAGGATAAATAAAAATACAGTTTTATAGTCATCAAATCATATGGGATCACTGAGTTCAATTTCAGAGACAAATTCCTGCAAAAGTTTCTTCTCAGTTTCAAGTGTGTTATTTTACATGGACACTGAGAGTAATTATCAAAAACTCAAGGCATAATTTATATTTTTCTTTAAAAGAACATATTTCTTTATTTCTGCTAAAATAAATTACAATAAATTTAATATAAGAGATTTTGGATCTCCACTACATACAATGATATATACTGTGCTATAAGATGTATAAAATTTGTATTTTAATTCATTAAGAATTATTAATAAATTATATATGGGCATTAATGCTAAATTCATTTTGTACGTTTCCAGCTGTAATACAGAATTTGTTATTTCTTTCAGAATACACAAAAGCACTTGAACTATGTCTAAATACTAGTATGTGACGTAATACAAAATGGGCCCATTTAAACGGATTGTACCATGACACAAA
This sequence comes from Actinostola sp. cb2023, assembly GCA_033675265.1. Lineage (NCBI taxonomy): Eukaryota > Metazoa > Cnidaria > Anthozoa > Actiniaria > Actinostolidae > Actinostola > Actinostola sp. cb2023. Next base: position 434,486 of record JAUJYZ010001082.1, read on the forward strand.
AGCACTTGAACTATGTCTAAATACTAGTATGTGACGTAATACAAATGGGCCCATTTAAACGGATTGTACCATGACACAAAAGCACTTGAACTATGTCTAAATACTAGTATGTGATGTAATACAAATGGGCCCATTTAAACGGATTGTACCATGACACAAAAGCACTTGAACTATGTCTAAATACTAGTATGTGACATAATACAAATGGGCCCATTTAAACGGATTGTACCATGACACAAAAGCACTTGAACTATGTCTAAATACTAGTATGTGATGTAATACAAATGGGCCCATTTAAACGGATTGTACCATGACACAAAAGCACTTGAACTATGTCTAAATACTAGTATGTGACATAATACAAATGGGCCCATTTAAATGGATTGTACCATGACACAAAAGCACTTGAACTATGTCTAAATACTAGTATGTGACATAATACAAATGGGCCCATTTAAACGGATTGTACCATGACACAAAAGCACTTGAACTATGTCTAAATACTAGTATGTGACATAATACAAATGGGCCCATTTAAATGGATTGTACCATGACACAAAAGCACTTGAACTATGTCTAAATACTAGTATGTGATGTAATACAAATGGGCCCATTTAAACGGATTGTACCATGACACAAAAGCACTTGAACTATGTCTAAATACTAGTATGTGATGTAATACAAATGGGCCCATTTAAACGGATTGTACCATGACACAAAAGCACTTGAACTATGTCTAAATACTAGTATGTGACGTAATACAAATGGGCCCATTTAAACGGATTGTACCATGACACAAAAGCACTTGAACTATGTCTAAATACTAGTATGTGACATACAGTCATTTGCAAAAATTCTGGCCGCCACGATATATCAATATATCGGGTGCATTATGGGTAATAAAAATAATTGAAAATTGCCCTTAAAGCGATTAACATCAGCAAATTGGTAGAAATATTTAGTATAATGCTTATTTTAGTCTTACGTTTGTTGTTTGTAAGCTTTGCTTCATTTAAAAAGTTAGGAAACTCAAAATAGTATTATTTAATTACCCATAATGCACCCGATATATTGATATATTGATATTTCGTGGCGGCCAGAATTTTTGCAAATGACTGTAATACAAATGGGCCCATTTAAACGGATTGTACCATGACAGCAAATTTTCAACTAAGTCACAGCTTAGCTAGACTCCGGGTTTGAGCTTGTATAACTTAAATTGCAGCATAGGTGACTACATAAAGTCAAATCCTTCACAACTATCCTAAAGCATGGCTTATTTTCTCTCATATTTTCTCTCATATAAACTATTACTGCGTTATTCTAAGAAAAGGACCTCTAATATCCTCATATCTCATGATCAATGATAACACACTACATAGAATGTCTGGCTGATTGGTTAATAATGGTGACAGAGTACATCAGAGGTACAGGTCACTAATCGCATGGCAACAAAAATACTGACAAACGACATAGAACAATCATAATCCCCTAACCATTGTCATCCTAGTCTTTGTATATCATGCATAAGTTCCTCCATTAATCGGCACGTACCGCTTGTACAGGTTTCTAGAGCTAACAACCCTAATGCAAGAAATGAGTATCCCAAATACCTGAAAAATACAATATATAGGAGTCAAAAATAATATAGGCTTGGATTCATTTGTTGCCAAGAATTGTGCCCAAATTCCACCCCCTATAAAAAGCAAATGCTACCAATAATTCAAAAAACCTTGATGACTACATGTATGGTCAAATAAAGAAAATTTTATATGAAATACCTGGAGTATAGCAAAACCAAAACAGAATCCAAAGCCATATGTCAAGTACTTCTTCAGTTTGTGTACTACTGGTTTGAAACATCCCTAGAAAACAAACAATCATTAATATGTAGAAACTAATTAAGCTTAAGAGGATATTTATTCGAACATCGCGTAATATCCGCGAAAAGCGCCAAAAACGAGCGCTTTTGAACAGTTTGACTTTCGATTTTCGCTTTGGATTAACACTCTAACTTTTTTTAACTAGTAAGCACAAACTATTCAAAACAAAGTAAATAAAATTATTGTCTGTTTAAGGTGACTCCAACATAATTGCGAGTGCATTCTGTGATTTTTTAAACTCGCTCGTATCGCGTCAAAAACACTCGGATATTTCTGCATTTAACACATGTAATAACTCAAACATGTAGGCTTTTAAGGGTGTATTCAAAATTTTATTTTTCAGTCGCGTTTGCCGTTACGGGCCGATTTTCTAACAGTGGTTTTTCATAATATTGTCCTCCTGTTCGCTCAAAAATCGTACGATTTCTACGAAACTTCAGATTCTTGTTAAATAGATTGTCATAATTTTGTCTGCCGGGTTTAAAAAAAATCTCTTGACTGCAAGTTGCGCGGCCTAAAAACTGACCATAAAAATAATGCCGCGCAACTTGCAGTCGAGAGATTTTTTTAAAACCCGGCTGACAAAATTATGACAATCTATTTAACAAGAATCTGAAGTTTCGTAGAAATCGTACGATTTTTGAGCGAACAGGAGGACAATATTATGAAAAACCACTGTTAGAAAATCGGCCCGTAACGGCAAACATGACTGAAAAATAAAATTTTGAATACACCCTTAAAAGCCTAGATGTTTGAGTTATTACATGTGTTAAATGCAGAAATATCTGAGTGTTTTTGACGCGATACGAGTGAGTAAAAAATATTACAAAATGCACTCGCAATTATGTTGGAGTCACCTTAAAGCTGTTTTAGCGTTGTACAAAGCCATTTTCCTGCTTTTTGTTTCAAATTTAAGCTAATTCAGGGGAAAACATCAGCAATAATAGTAAATACACAGATCTAGCCCATGTGGACAGTTTTCAAATCAAATTTTCACTTTGGATTAACACTCTAATTTCACTTTTACCGGTCAAAAACCATCCCAAATAGCTTGAACTCTTTGCTAAAGCAGTTTTAGCCTTGTACAAAACGTATTCTCCATGCTATTGGTTTTTGGCACTCAATACGCGCGTTCGTAAAAAATCTCCTCTTAAACAATAACATTAGGGCCATTTATACGAGACCAAATAAGTTGTGGCTTACATAAGATGCGAACTTCAAGCACGCGTATAAATGATATAAAAACTTTGTTCGCATCTTATATAAGATATAAGCCACATCTAGCGTAAGCCACGGACAGACTCGCTCGTATAAATGGGTTAGTTCGCGTCTTATGTAAGCCGCAGCTTATTTGGTCTCGTATATATAAATGGCCCTATCATAACACCTACATTTGTAATTTATAAAGTGATACGGTATTTGATTTCTTTGAATGCAATACCAGGATAAGCTATCCACTGTATAAAACACTCTCCAGTAGATTAAAGCGCTAATTAGTTTATATCCACTGGACAAAAAGCTGTTGTACAAAGCCCAGATAGCACACTGCAAACTAATGTTATTACCTTCTCATAGAAGTTGCCAACAGTTAGCTTGCATATGGTAGATTTGTCTACGCAGCAGGAGTTTGGAAGCAAATGTATTTCAGTTCCATTTTTGTGTGTTTCCAACCAGTAAGTTGTATTGATCCAGTCAGACGCATTAACATCACCACAACACTGCAACTAAAATAATCAAAACATATCAGCCATTCAGATTACAAGTCCATCCATCCATGAATCTGCATTGTAATTCAGGACTTCATTTTAAATCATTAATTCACTAATTTCTTTATTTTGCTATGATTGCATGATTGATTGACTGAAGGAATGAGTGACTGATTGATCGATTGACTCACTGATTGATTGTTTGACTGAAGGAATGAGTGACTGATTGACTCACTGATTGATTGTTTGACTGAAGGAATGAGTGACTGATTGATCGATTGACTCACTGATTGATTGTTTGACTGAAGGAATGAGTGACTGATTGACTCACTGATTGATTGTTTGACTGAAGGAATGAGTGACTGATTGATCGATTGACTCACTGATTGATTGTTTGACTGAAGGAATGAGTGACTGATTGACTCACTGCAGATTGATTGTTTGACTGAAGGAATGAGTGACTGATTGATCGATTGATTGACTCACTGATTGATTGTTTGACTGAAGGAATGAGTAACTGATTTATCGATTGATTGACTCACTGATTGACTGAAGAAATGAGTGACTGATTGATCGATTGATTGACTGAATGATTGACTGAATGATTGAGTGACTGATTGATTGACTCGCTGATTGATTGAGTGATGGATTGATTGACTGAATGATTGATTGACTCACTGATTGATTGTTTGACTGAAGGAATGAGTGACTGATCATGATTGATTGTTTGACTGAAGGAATGAGTGACTCAGTGATTGATCGATTGACTCACTGATTGATTGAGTGACTGATTGATTGAATGATTGATTGACTCACTGATTGATTGTTTGACTGAAGAACGAGTGACTCAGTGATTGATCGATTGACTCACTGATTGATTGATTGATTGACTGAATGATTGAGTGACTGATTGATTGACTCACTGAATGATTGATTGAGTGAGTGACTGATTGATTCATTAACTCACTGATTGATTGACTCTGGCTTAAACTTTGTGAAATTATTAGACCTTAAAATTTCAGTCCACATCTCAGACCTTCTTCAGTGTGAAAAAGCGTTAGTGTTGCACGCGCTTATTCAAACTAGCAGTTTGCATGTGCTTTTTTAGAATTTACAAGAGTCCTATAAATATTCGGTATCTGAACATGATCGTTCCCTGAGTTGTTATCTAGTTCAGAATACCATGCTTCCAAGAACAGCCGTTGATGGTAGTTGTTCTCACTTTCTACCACCCAAGCCGTCATATAAGTCAAACTCATGCCCAGTTTCATTTGCGTGCTGTGTACCTTAATTTAGAGACAGTGAGTAGAGTGTACCTTGTTTTGTAGTAAATCAATCACTTTATCAGGCCCATGTCCAGTGTTGTTATAGCTGTCTATGGACTTGTCTATGGCTTCCTTTACATTATGATTAGCCTACAACCACAAATAATGCTTGTTTACAATAATTATTGCTTATCTTGTAATTTGCAATTCATTTCTTATACCTATCATACCGCTATATTGTACAGTAGGAGAATAAGACACACTTTTTTTTCCATAAAAATGATGTAAAACTTCACTGAAACAATGACTTTGATTTCTTTCAAAAAACTTTTTTTTCCCAAATTTGAGTTGTCAAACTCAGATCTAGAGTGCTCCTTCTAAATTAAAAGAGCTGTTGAAGCCAATTTGTTGATTTCAACCCCTAAAATGTACGACCATATATGACCATATATGGCAAAAAAGTGATTGTGCTGATATCGTTTACATGTAATCAGTGACTGGACAATATATTTCTTCTGTTCTTTCAATTGACCCTAAAACCGCTGATCACCCTTACCACTTGTAAAACCGTGCAACATAAATAGTACTATTTAGTACGAAATAGTGATATGTATTTCTATTGTTTTCTATTGTTTATTAATTAGTGTTATTTAGAGTGGTTTTCATAAACCTGTGAAATAGATATTAAACTAAATACACATTGGTAGACCTTAATTCCATTGTGTTCTTATGACAGTTTACTTTTCACTATTACACACTAACTAATAGTATTTGTTTCATGGGTTTGTGAAAACCACTCTTACTAGTACTAATAATATATTAGTGTAAAACGTTGCACGGTTTTAGTGTTTGTACTCTAACTTTTAAAGTTCTGGAAATAGCATGTCAGCATGATTTATGATAAGAGTTTAAAAACGTTCATAAACTTTACCTCAATCCTGTACACAACACCCATCAACCCTGAACCTATCTCCAGAGACACTGCACATATAAGCACTACACAAAACTGAAGAGTAAAAGAAAACAACTGTGAACAAACTTTTTTTTTTCCTTTGTGTTATTTTTCACCAACTGCCAGCCATAACTACTCAAAACGTCAACTGCATAAATTTAAAAAAAAAACACACACAAAAAAACAGAAAAGAAAGAAAAATGTTTCTTAAAATAATATTGTGTTATTGAAGGGCAGTCTGGTATGCTAGGATACCGGACTGTGGTCAGAAATAGGAAATTCCGCCCACTTCAACAACCAATCAGAGCGCGCGATTCCTTAGGAAAAATAAATGAATTTACTACTAATTAGTGCTAATTATATACAAAGTAGTACTGTTTCATGGATATATTGTTTGTACTCTAACTTGAAACAGTTTAAGTTGACAGGAACTAAATGAGTTTAGCAGGGTTTAGATAGAATATAGATAGACTGGTTTATTAAAATTACAATGCAGTCGTGAATTACTCAACTCTTCGATTCGAGCATAGCAGTCATATAACTGAAGTTGTGCAACATCCGGTCACATAATTATAAGACCCAAAATAATATATACATATTGGATAAAGGGGGAGGGCAATTGTTTGCAAAGACAGACTAGTAGGGTATATTACGATTGACCTTATTCCGGAATGGGAATACTTCCAATCGATGTGGGAATGTCCGTTCAAAACATTGAGTCTGTTCCGATTTCGGAATAAGCGGAATATATTCCAAACATTCTGCTCATCATAGCATAAATGGAATATTCAAATCAGATTATAGGGCAAATGGGGTGTGTGTCTAGCGAAAGCATGGGGTCTTGTACTACTGAATTGTCTCGCACATGCGCAATGTGTTATATAGATGTGTATATAGGAGTCGTGATTCCCGATCTAAAAAGCGGCTAAAATAAATGTGTTGGCCAAATGAAGGATAAAAAGACGAGGTATAAAGCAACAAGTCAGAGCCCAGGCATCCACCACGGCTTAGAAATTGCACACAAATCCTAACTTCGGCCTTCATCGGTCGCTGTTCATCGTCGTCAACAAATCAAAATTCACAAGACAACTCGGACCAACATCGAATATTAAAATACAACTCAAAACCTCAAGAAAACTACACAGGGGACTTCAACAACTATTATTCTTTATTTCTAGTATTTTTAGGGAACGCCTTATAGAAAAATAATGCTTTTTGAGAAACAAAACAAACTCATACTCAAAACTATAAAATGACCGGTTGAACCAAGCTTTTCGAATCGCTCAAAACCACTCAAAAACACAATTTCTCGCTCAGATTTCTACACCAACGTGTTCTTTAATTTTCAGACTACTGTTGTGAATACATTTTTGAGAATCTCATACCCTTTGAAGGCTTTATCAGAGCTCATTCCTGATCCAACCGAACGAAATCCAAAGACGTCACGATCCACTGATTTCTACGTTTGGGCTACCTGTGACCACAGGAAGCCCAATTATACAACTGACACGTGCACAGACGAACATTCAGTGAAAATCCTTATCGTCCAAGAAGATAAGCACACGAATAGCTGGACGTCTATGTGTTCTACTAGAAAGGAAACCACAAGCTTATATTTATGGTATTTTATATTTCGAAGTCTAAATGAAAAATCGACCGACAACAACCTGATCCGCGGAATCATTGAACTTTACTCGTTGAATACAGTTATATACCAAGATAATGGTCTCTTGATTTTACTTTTAAAATGTTCAAATATTTTCACTCTGAGCGAAATATAAATCATACCGCATTGATCACGAAAGATAACTGCGACATGTGCTGGTTCCAGGTAGAAAAGGGAAGTTTTCAAGCAAAAATCAAACTCGTATACAAACTTTGGGCTCTTTCAGTCAGTATATCACTATCCTGAAAAACCTTTGTTATTCAAATCAAGAACTCTTTTGTAGAACGAGGCATACAACAATATGAACTATTGTTATTCAAATTTTCAGGAATTCAGGACGGTGATATACTGAGAAAGCCCCCACACTGACACTTCCACAGGGATCCCAATTCTACTCTGGTCCTTAGCATGTACTGGTTCAATCCGGCACCAGGGCACGAGTGAACCCTGCCGACAGGGTCTAGTTAAAATTACAATGCAGTCGTGAATTACTCAACTCTTCGATTCGAGCATAGCAGTCATATAGACTGAATTGCATAACATCACAAAGATAATTATAAGCTAAATAATATATATATTGCGTAAGTCTGTATTAATTGCTTCAGACAGACTAACACTAGAAAATATACATTTTGACTACTAACAGTTGAACCTCTACTAATGGCCACCTCCCCACAATGTATAAAGTAAAGTAACCGTTCTTATTTTAACGTCGGTAGCTCGTAATAGTAATCATATACTAATAACCTTGAGGCCGACGGTGCGCCCATTTACAATGTACCCCCTCCCTCCCACCTCTCTGTAAAGGCCAGGGTTTTTTGTCCTGGCCACTAGCAAGTACAATACATTTATTAGTTTTTAAAACCTCCACACAATGGCCACCTCTACACAACGGACACCTCTACACAATGACCACCTCTACACAATGGCGGGCCACCTATACACAATGGCGGGCCACCTCTACACAACGGACACCTCTACACAACGGACACCTCTACACAATGGACACCTCTACACAATGGCCACCTCTACACAATGGCCACCTCTACACAACGGCCACCTCTACACAATGGCCACCTCTACACAATGGCCACCTCTACACAACGGCCACCTCTACACAACGGCCACCTCTACACAATGGCCACCTCTACACAATTGGCCACCTCTTCACAATGGCCACCTCTACACAACAGCCACCTCTTTACAATGGCCACATCTACACAATGGCCACCTCTACACAATGGCCACCTCTACACAACAGCCACCTCTACACAATGGCCACCTCTCCACAATGGCCACCTCTACACAATGGCCACCTCTACACAACGGCCACAAAATTTAGTCCCAAGGTGGCCGTTGTGGATTGAGGTTTGAATGTATTTCTTTTACCGTTCAAAACTTACTACAAAAATGCAGGTTTTATTTTTACGGCAAGTTCCACAGCACCCTACAATGGACACCACCATCATGATACAACTCATGACCAATAATATTACAACAGGTATGAGGGCATCAGTGCCAGTGTCTGTAATAACGTCGTTGAGTTCATAGCTTGCATCATGGTACAAATTCAGTAACCAGATACACACATAAATGAGAAATGCTGAGATTCCCTGAAACAAAAATATGGAATTATTATCATGCGTCATCATCATTACATCATGAGTCATCATCATCAATCATTGTCATCATCAATAATAATAATAATCATTGTCATCATCATCATCATCAATTATTATCATCATCAATCACTGTCATCATCATCAATCATTGTCATCATCATTCATTGTCATCATCAATCATTGTCATCATTATCAATCATTAGATCATTATCATCGATCATTATCATCAATCATTATCAATTGTCATTCATCATCATCTTCATCAATCATTAAGAGGATATAAGCAGCACAATGACTTATATTATAAATGGGCCAAAACAGCAAATTTCCACCCAGGCGACAGCTTAGCTAAGTACTGCGACTTCTTTTCTCTCGTATGAATTAGCCTGTGTTGCATCTGAACTAAACGAGGGTCACTTCGGATGTAACGCAAGCTACAATCGGCGTATAAAAGAATGATACCCTAATGCTTACTTTGTATCCTCACTGAATTATTTTACAAAATTTTACATTAACATTATTCTTAGATATAAGAAACCCCCTTCCCCTGAAACATTGCTATGGGGAGTGGGATTGAAAGTTCATTTCTGCATCATATGGATTTGGGCTTCCTGTGTTGAGAGGGTATCAAGGTAATTTTTCTCTAATTATTGTAGTATGAATGGATCTATTGTCATCATCATCATTCATCTTCATCATAATAATAATCATCTTCTTCATCATCATTCATCTTCATTGTCCGATTAAATCATTTAGTACTGTTTTCATACATAAAACTCTACCATCGTCATGACATGGAAAGGTGTTGATGGATTGAGTGGTAAACGGCAGACGTTTTGATAAAAGAAGCAAATAAGACCCAGCATCTCTCCATCTCCCTCCCATGTCCATGCATGCCATGGTCACCTCCCTAAAGATGTGCCCGATTTTCGGCTTTGTTTTCCGTCTCGAAGGTGGAATATTAAATTCCTATCTGTCTAATATTAGAACTGACTCTTTCATCGGGCAAAAACCCGAACTAAACGTAAGCTTAAATATTTTTTGAAATCCACTAGTCACATGATGACAGACCGAGGACTCAGTCATTTATCGACGATATTTACGTAACTGTAGCTTGAAATTGGACTTTTCTGGTACTGTAGAAATAGTAGTATCTTGAAATAATTGATGAAATACTTACGAAATAAACGGTGCTCAAAAAGAAGAGTAAAAACGTCACACAAGACATCTTGCTCTTTGCTTCTCTCTCTCATACCCAGGACTCGCCGCGTGATCAGCATTCTAAAAATAGCCCTTGACATAATGGTACTGCAGATACAGCCAAAACACAGTAGGACTACTTTGAGGGTTTGTAGAATTTTATTTAGACGGTTTTCAAAGTTCGCTGTGAAGCTCCATACATTTACTGTAAATCTCGCCACAAGTCCACAGCTTGGGCTACCTGTGATACAGCAGCCCATTCATCACCATGCATCCTTCTCTCTTGGCAAGAACGACTTTGAATGATTAATCATAATGACTGCACGTCAGTTCAAGGTGCCAGAATGAAAATGGGGGAAATAAACGGTTGAAACCATGGATCATAAAGTAAGTCTTTTTGGGGGGGGGGGGGGGGGGGGGGGGGGGGGGGGGGGGGAGAGGTACTCCCTTTGTCCAAGTAGGGGTGATCGGCGGTCCTTTTAGGGTGAAAATATTTCCTGTGTGTACCTTTCTGGGGGGGGGGGGGGGGGGGGGGGGGGTAACTCCCGGAAATTTAGGATAGGGGTGTGCCCCGGGATGTCGAAACCCTGGCCCTATTTAAGGATGAAGAATTGGAAAATTCATACCCTTTCCAAGGATTTGTCACTGAAATATAGACCCAATTTAAGGAAAAAGTTAATAGTATTCCTTTGGAAATCGCTAATATCAGAAGTGCAGCAGAAGCTGGCTGTTACGCTAAGCGGATTTTTTAGTCAAAATTGTCCAGTCACTGATTACATGTAAACGATATCAGCACAATCACTTTTTCGCCATAAATGGTCATATATGGTCGTACCTTTTAGGGTTTGAAATAAACATGGCTTCAACAGCTCTTTTAATCAATGCGTACCTTTTAGGGGTCGTTTTCAAAACCGACCGCCGATCACCCCTACCACTTGGACAAAGGGCATAAACCGACCTTCCTCCATTTCTGATCTGTGTACCTTCAGGTACTCTACTTTCTAATTTATACTCTTTCATTGCAAACAAAGATGTGCAACTTGAAGCATTATTCTCCTTTGTGCCGGTTATCTCAAGCCTGTATTTTTGTTCATTTCCTCGGTGACCATGGTATTTAATACAAACTAATACCATGGCATCTTCGGGATATTAGTGATTAAATGCCCCCCCCCCCCCCCCCCCCCCCCCCCCCCCCCCCCCCCCCCCCCCCCCCCCCCATCCTCGGGAGAGTCAGTAAAAATCACTAATATCCCTTACAAAGATCTTACTGAGGGAGGGAGGGACCGATATATTTGTTACCAAAAGCTAAAAGCAAAAGACTCATCGAAAATCAGAAAGATGAAATATACCTCTGCTAGCGGCAGCCAGGGTAATACTGATTAAAACATATACCGTAGTAAATTCAAATTAATAAACCATTTATCTGTTTGAGGACATCTTTGTAAAACAATCTATCGGTCCCTCCCTCCCTCAGTAAGTTTTAGGAACACAGCTGATGACTGCGGATGGCCACGGCGAACATTTCGTCGACTTCGCCAACTTCAAAAAATTATTTCTCGGCATATGGTGGACCCAAAAATTTGTACAAAAGCTCATTATAAAGATCATTTATTTTAGAATGTCTGATGGGAAAGCGATATTTTTTGCTTTCGTAGTTTTGGAGATATAATTTTTTTAGCGACAGTGGTCGTGCAAATTTGGTGGCCGGAGTTGCAAACCTTTCCTAACAAGACGCTCAATGAGCGTACACTCGGGCATTATGACAAGGACAATGTCAGTTGCTTGACGAGCAGGCTGACAATGACTGACAGTGCGTTTGTATCTGAATTTTTCAAACGTGGAATAAAATAAATATCCATCATGAGTTACTGAAAATAACTCGACTGGCTCGATTGTTTGCATGACTTCTGTACATATAGCTTTCTGTCAATAGATGTAGTTACATCGCTGGTCGTGAGTTTAATTATAAATACTCGAGGACATAACTGTACACGTACTATTACAATTAGCAACAAACATGACATAGCGAGGTCATGATAGTTTTTGAGTTCATTTCATTTGCTTTTCAATTCATTTTTTGATGAGTTCGAGTTCGTGGAACGACGTCGTAGAACAGCCCTTTCGAAAACGCTCGAGAAAGATTTAGAGTATGCGTATCTGGTATGTAGTACTTAGGCGTATGCGTTTGGATGGCTTGCGTCATTTCTCTCACTACACAAGATGACTTCTTCTCTCGATCCAGCACGAGCTTCTAGTCCTTCTACCACTTCTAGCCGTCGAACGATGAACTAGAATCCTGACCTTTAATCGGCTTGAAGATCTACAGCTGCTTTCAAAACTAAGATTCAAATCTACTTGAGTCCTGTGTGTCGTTTGTTTTCCCTTATCTGCTGAGTAATCTTGAAACTCGATACGATCAAATACTTCGCATTCTTTCTTCATTCTGTGACCAAACAAAAAACAAACAAAAAACAAAAAAAAGAAGGCCCATTTTATTACTCGGGCTTCCTTCGGAAGGGCCTGAGTAATAAACATTTAATATTTAAATGCAAAAATGCACAGCGCGTAGAACGTTTCGGTGGGTCCACGGAACGCGCTTGTTTCCAAGTTTCGTACCATAAAAATCACTCCTACCAGCCGAATATAGAAAGAACCTCCCCCCCCCCCCCCCCCCCCCCCCCCCCCCCCCCCCCCCCCCCCCCCCCTCAAAAATACAAAATACTCCGGACTTGCATGATTGTTTGTATTGCATGTTATTACAAGGGTCTACAGTAATTAATGTCTACACGAGGTGTACACAATGGTATAGCGGCTCCGCATGTTATGAAGCAGTGGCCACAAAAATGAATCGGCTGAATGTTTTCGGGTAGAAAATCTAGGTGATCCATATCTCCCATGATTCTTTGGGGTCACATTTTGGATATCATTGCAATATTTCTTCACCTTTATTTGCCATATTATTGCTTACATATTATTGCTTACATATTATTGCTTACATATTATTGCTTACATATTATTGCTTACATACTATTGCTTACATATTATTGCTTACATATTATTGCTTACATATTATTGCTTACATATTATTGCTTACATATTATTGCTTACATATTATTGCTTACAACTGTATTATGGCTGAGACCAGGTGCATGTACGTATGATTGGCTAAAGCTGTTCGCACTCGTCCGGCATGACTGTCTTGAGGTGCATGAAAAATTCGCCGAGACCTTTGTACACCTCAATGAGATGCATCATCATTGGAGCCTTACATTTCATTTTCTCAGCTTCGTTACGAAGGCAAGTTATCTGCTTTGTGGCATCTAGCTAGGCACATCTTTCCATTGACGTACAATTTGTCATACTCCATGACACACTTTCGGTACACATCCAAAGCACATTGGACGGGTAAGTCGTCATCTATGATGCAAGAAACACATAAATTAATTGAAATTAAATAATTAATTAATTTAATGTAATTTAAAACACAACTACATGACTAACGTCTATGAAACGCAAATGATGGAGAAAGTTACCGATAGCGATCGAGCGGTACTTGTCCTTCACTCCTGTCAACATGAAAAACATAAAAAATATCACACCATTCATTTATCGCAGATCCGGCGTCCCTCCATCCATCCATTATCCATATATCCATCTATCCATTATCCATATATTCTATATTAATCCATCCATTCATCTATCCATCCATCTAATCCATCCATCCATTATCCATATATCCTATTAATCCATCCATTCATCTGTCCATCCATCTAATCCATCTATCCATCTATCCATTATCCATATATTCCATTAATCTATCTATCCATCCATCTATCCATCCATCCATCCATCTATCCATTCATCAATCCATTCTCATCCATCCATCTATCCATTCATCCATCTATTCATCCATTCATCCATTCATCCATCCATCCATCCATTCTCGTCCATCCATCCATTCATTCATCCATCCATCCATCCATCCATTCTCATCCATCCATCCATCCATTCATCCATCCATCCATCCATCCATCCATCCATCCATCCATCCATTCATCCATCCATTCATCCATCCATCCATCCATCCATCCATCCATTCTCATCCATCCATCTATCCATTTATCCATCCATTCATCCATCCATCCATTCTCATCCAAATAAAAACAATCTACCTGTCTTTTCAAGGATCATCCCGAGCTTGGTGATGTCAATCTTGGGATGGCAGAGTCCAAATTTATTAGAAAATCTGACTTGTTGTTCTGTAAGGAACCTTAGTTCGTCGAGTGCTTGATTTGTGCCGATGGTAGGTTGACTTACACAGTCAACTTCAGCCTGTAATTAATATCAAACCTGGTGAATATAGTTTGTCAATAGTTTGCATGATTCTAGTACCACAGGCAGCCCAACCATTTCTACTTATAAATAAAAAAGATATTTGTATGCGCTCGTCTTTATTTGATGGGTTTCCTGTGGTAGAGCGCGCGCGCAATACGTATTATGTTGTGCTCCCTAAATGCAGTATTGAAACGGTTGGGCTGCCTGTGGTCGGTCGAATAATGATGCAATATCCCTTTATGTACCAAGTATGGAAGGAATTTTATTGTTTTATCAATAATCAACTATGTTCAAAATCATGACCAGATGAAATAACTTGGCACTGTGGAGGGGGAATGGGGCGATCGAGGCTCACTCCCTTTAATGTAATCGTTCCCAATAGGCGACTTGCACTAAGAGGTCACGTGACCCCAACACCCTTAAATCGAACAGCAGTGTCAAAATGAACTCCAGAAATGAAAAGAGCAGCTCGAAATTAGTAAAAGGACCAAGTTTCATCGCATAATGTCTGACACAAGAGAAATGACAAAAATAAATAAAACGGATCTTTTCTAAGATTTTGTTTGGAAAATGCATTGGATGGCAAGAGCAAGAGCCGTGCCATCCAATGCATTTTCCAAACAAAATCTTAGAAAACGATGGATTTTATTTTTAATGCCATTTCTCCTTTGTCAGATACTATGAGCTGAAACTTCGCCCTTTTACTAATTTCGAGCTGCTCTTTTCATTTCTGGAGTTCATTTTGACACTGCTGTTCGATGTAAGGGTGTTGGGGTCACGTGACCTTAGTGCAAGTCGCCTATTCCTCTCGTTCCCTTCCTATAGTCAGCTCTGTGGTGTCTACACCCAGGGGGGGGGGGGGGGGGGGGGGGGGGGGGGGCATGTCGGTCTTTTTACCCTGCTTGACATGAGCCCACACTTTGACACATTTCTTCGCCTGGTCAAATGGCGACAACATTACTAGTCCTTGACAAAACGGCATGCACCAACAGAAGAAGCACAACCACAACCTTCATCTAGGAACAAATTACAAATTCAATCAGTGTTTTTAAAACAGCATCGCCGGGTTCTGGTCCCGGTTGCACAAAAGGTGGATAGCGCTATCCACCGGATAAGTCCTAACGGATACAAT
The DNA here is from genome assembly GCA_033675265.1 of Actinostola sp. cb2023. Classification (NCBI taxonomy): domain Eukaryota; kingdom Metazoa; phylum Cnidaria; class Anthozoa; order Actiniaria; family Actinostolidae; genus Actinostola; species Actinostola sp. cb2023. The sequence continues at coordinate 450,247 of JAUJYZ010001082.1, forward strand.
TTATTGGATGAGTTTTAACTGCATCAGTTTGATCCGTTGGATCAGTAAGACTTATGCGGTGGATAGCGCTATCCACCGGATAAGTCCTATCCAACGGATACAATTTATTGGATGAGTTTTAACTGCATCAGTTTTATCCGTTGGATAGCGCTATTACTTATCATTTTGTGCAAGAACACCCGTAGTTGGATACATTATCCAACAAACTTCCACGCCCGGGGGAGGGATGGGGAGCCGGTTAATGGGTAGTATCTCCATATGAAAGGGACAGGAATGATCGGCGTCTTCTCTTTTACTTTTAGGGGTGTAAATTACGGTTTTTGGTATCACTTAGGGGTTCACGACGACAGAACGCCAATTGCCCTATACCACTATGACGTCACATCAAAACAATCTATTGTTTAAACGCTAAGGATCATGGTCGCTAGAGGGGGACAAAACAGCAACAACACAAAGGATTTCCCAAATAAATGTATTTTACAGACGATCTGAAAGCGATAAATTAAAAGTCACCAAACACAGTAAATATTGTGGGAAAAGTATCGATGAACATAATATCTGGAAACTAGCCAATTTGAAATCAAGCGAACCTCAGCAGAGCAGATTTAGTTCAAATTTCTATTGTTCTTCACGATTCTGTCCCCCTCATAAATAAGCCGTTACGTCATAATGGTATAGGGCAATACAATATGAAATTCATTGAATGACGAAAAACATTCTGATTTCGGGATTCTTAGTAGTTGATGTAAAACCAAACAACGCAGCAAGAAACAAATCCCAAAACTGACGAAAAACGTAATTAGGTTTTTCACTCATACGAAAAGAGGGGGGCATTGGGGTTTGCGGTGTTGCGGTGTTGGGCAATTTTTATTGCGGTGTTGCGGTGAAAAAAAATAAACATTGCGGTGTTGCGGTGATCGTAAATCCTACGGGATGCGGTGTTTGTGTTTCTAAACCTACGGTGTTCGGTGAAGCGATATATTACTTGCGAAGTTGTGGTGTCAATTAACCCCTTTTTTTCGTTTTGGTCAGTTTTCGGGGTTTGTTCGTGATGCGGTGTTTTCGGAATTTTTTTGCGGTGTTGCGGTGTTCAGAATCCCCCAATGTCCCCTCCGAAAACGACTCTATCACTACAAACCATGCTGGTGCGTCGTATACCAATATTGGGCCATGTTGGGAATGATGTCAAATTCAAAGGTTTAAAAAAAACTTGGATTCACTTCTCGTCATTCAGTCTGATCACACATTACTACCTTAGTTTTAACGTACCTTCGTTAGCCGTGTACTTTCCACAGTATTCCAGTAAAACGATCGAATTCCACAGTACGTAGAGCAAGTCTAGAAGGTCACTTCATCAGCCAGGAATGAAGCACAACTAACGGACGATGCGTATATTTATAAAACTAATACCCTATTCACACCAAGGCTTAAAGTGCATATCAGGGTTTTGGGTTTCTTTTGAAAATCGATTACATATGAAGTGAATAGTGGGATGGTTCAGTATTTTGTGATTTGAGCTTCGCATTTGCGAGTTATGATGGTTTGAAATCGTGATATGTTAATTAGGTGATGTCAACGCAGGCATCATTTATTATACAAAAGCGCCCCTTTGCAAATTACTGACATTTTTAAACTGGCAAAAAGTTATTCGACAACTTATATAAATGATGTTAAACTTTTATTTCTATTTTAGAAACGGAGTGCTACTAGCTTGAAAAAGTTAAAATAAGTTACGGCAAATGCCTGCATTGACGTCACCTAATTAGTATATCATGATTTCAAACCTTCATAACTCGCAAATGCGAAGCTCAAATCACAAAATACTGAACCATCCCACTATTCACTTCATATGTAATCGATTTTCAAAAGAAACCCAAAACCCTGATATGCACTTTAAACATGGTTTAGGTGGTTTAACTAAACAGGCTTAGAAAATTATCTACAAACACCATGAAACTTTTGGTACAAAACTGCTGGTAAGCTGTCCTTTGTTGCATAGAACAGGAGGGACTTTTGTGTGCGCATGCGTCGCCACAGTCAGATGAATACAAGATGTACTCGACACAAGTTGTTTGGTTCCAATGTTTACAGTTTTTGGCGGATCCATTTTTTACGAGAATTGTATGTACTGAACACGCAGAAATGAATTCTTAACGCTATCTTTGTGCCTTAAAGATATTTCATTGATCGAAATATTAGAATATTATGCCTTTATTTGTAATCAAATTCCTGTTCTTTTGCTGTGCTAAATACTCTATTTTGGACAACATGGCGGCCAGCTGACATGGAGTAAACAGTTTGTCGACGTTGCAAGCTCAGTCGCGAAGAAGATGTAAAGGAAAGTAAATACATTTAGTCAATTCTTATACATATGGAATGTATATTATTATATTTTAGCCTTCATCAACACCAAATCAACTTCAAATAAACGAAGATAAACTTGGGTATGATGTCTGGAATACTCAATTATCCCAATCTTTAAAGTTAGTTATCTCGAAATTGAGCCGAAATCTCCACAATATCCACAACATAATTCATTAAAGTCATGTTTCCTGTTTTGAAAAATTCCAGTAACTTCTCTGGGAAAAATCGCTCGGTCGAAGATTTTCGACAATATCTTCGTCATAATTTGTAGAAAGTGAATTAATCGTCAACACATTTATTATGGTATTCGTTTTATGGTGGGGCCTCTTCTGTCAGTGTTCCAATGTTCTTGTAATATTCCATCCAAGGTCATATTTTTAGATATTATGCTGAGATCGGTCAAAGTGTAAACATTTTATTGAAGTGTAAAGTTTGCATAAATTTCATTACTCAAAAATATACATTTTTTGCATATTGCTTGAAATCCAGCCCAAAACTCCACAAAAATTTTACCATTTCATAGAACTATGTACCATATGCTTTCAGTATATGTTATTGAGATTGTTGGAAAAAATCGCCAGAATAGATAAAATTACAGTTTTTTCATGATAACAACAAAAATATCTTCATGGAAAGGTCTGGGAAGACATCTAAATTGTTTTCAAATTCGATGAAACTTTGTACAGGTATAGTAAATAAATACCACAAGACACCAGGACAGTTTCAAGACTGTTGTTACAGTATTTATAGAAAAACAAATTAAGTTATAATCCACAAAATTCCAGCTTGGGCTTCCTGTGCCGTTCAATATCAAACAAAATACGAATTTTGTGAATAGCCAGTGTGCAGTGAAAAGCCAGAATTAAATTAACATTTGACTATATTAAGCCTTTTTGTCGAACTCTGATGATCAAAATAGCAACAGAATAAAATATAGCGTTATTATTACTATAATCGGTTTTTGTGCTTCCGAAATTACGCTTTTATGGTCCAGCGGTTAAGCGCATGCTCATGCAAATTTCCCTCCTGTTGTTGCATAGTATAAATACCAGGTAGTTTGATTCTTGTGGAATTAAATGCCCTCAAATTAGAGAAGCGAGAACAAACTTATAGTTTAGCTAAACGAGGTTTGGTGTGAATGGGGTATAAGTCTTAGGGGCGGACCATTTGATTTTTGATGGGGGGTGGGGGCGATTTAAAGTATGGTCGATATTTTTTTTTCACCTTTTCATGTTGCACGATATTTTTTCACTGCCTTAGGCCCTTGCACGATATTTTTTTTAACCAAATTTATTTTTGTTGCCAATATCTATTCAGTTGCCAAATTGATAATATTGAAAATTGTATAATAAATTACCTTTGTTATTTAATTTAATTATTTAAAAATAATACTTATTACTTAAATAAATACTTATTAAATAATACTTATTATTATTATTATTATTATTTGTACAGTCTGTTGTTCTACTTACATCATGATTTATTAAATTTACATGCCATCAATCAATGAATGGTGAAATTTCCACTGAAACAGAAAAATCCTAGGGAGTATAGGCTATTATAATATAAACTATGTGTACCTCCCAAGAACGCGCGATTTGATTGGTTGTTGAGCGTGCATTATGTTATAGAAGTACGGAGCAGCGAAAACAAAGCAGAAAACCTGTTTAAAACTAGTTTTATATTATAAAGCGAATAGAAGATGACTCTCCTTGCTTCTATACAAAAATAATGCACTTCTGAGGTCTTGAAAGCTGCTGAATGCACTCGCGATCCGCTCGTGCATCCACTACCAGCAATTTCAAGACCTCAGCATGCATTAATTTTGTATAGAAGCACGGAGAGTCATTTTCTTTTAGTTAACTATATAATTATCAAGTATTCAATGCTCGCGTTGCAATACTTTTCAGAGGCGTAGCATGCTTTTTTTCTAATGTACGCACAGAGAAACGAGTGCCGAAGCCGCGCGCTTCTAGGGGGTTAGGGGGCATACTCCCCCTGGAAATTTTGAAATCTAGAGCCTTGGAAATACCATTTTCTTCGTTTTCTAGCGGATTTTCTTGCTACACAAATATATATAGTAAAATGCTGATCACTCAGTTTTTTTTGTAGTTTGTTTTATTTGAGAGACTGTTCAATTCACTGGGGCTGCTTCTACCTACAATAATATTATACATATACACACTCCCGAAGTGCCATTTAACGGATTTCATAATTTCAAAGCTACAATAGTCAGCTCTTACGATTTTGTCTTAGATTTCTTTTTTTTAAATATATATATTTTAATTATTTTAAATTGTACGCACGTGTGTATACGTGCATAATGCACGCTACGCCCCTTGGGCTACAATGCTAGGTTTTGAATTTGAAATTCAAGACCTGTCCCGTGCAGAGTACACAGGTATAACACTCAAATTTAGGTCTACCAAATTTAAAAAAATCTGAAGTTGGTGTCACAATAATGCACGATATTTTTTTTGATGCATTTGTTCTTGCACGATATTTTTTTAAAGGTGGAAGTGCTTGCTCGATATTTATTTTGGGATTTAACCCCCACCCCCATCAACGATCAAATGGTCCGCCCCTTATTCAAATAATCTCCAGGGATTAAAAGCGGCGTAATTGGAAGACAAAAGAATACTCCACTGAGTATCAATGTAAGGGAATTCGAAAGTATATCCATCCATTGTGTAACTAGATCATTTCAGTCTGATCTTGTACGTTCTTACATACCCATATAACACGAGCTCTGCACGAATTCCTTGGAACCTTCGCTTGGATTGAATTTCCTGAATAACTTGATTTCCGCCGGAATGCGCCAGTTTGTTATCGGGTTCAGTTATTGGCCGCATATGATTATAGCCAGTAACCAGACTTGGGTCGAAAAATTGCGTCCCATCCACTCAAAGAATTTGCCTAAAACAGTAAATTTTCCTCAGTTGTACATTTTGGTTGGTATACGCCCTATGCACGAGTGCTGGTCAGTCGAGATCAGGATACTAGAATCTTTTGACATAAAAATGACCACTGCCATCTGAAAAAGCAATTATTCATCAATATCTTTGGAAAATTTCAAAAGTATTGGATAAAATCCCGCGAAGATATCGTAAATGACATTTATAGAGTTTAGTATGGGATTTTGCCGTCATGAGTACACTGCCAAGCAGCTCTCTTCGGAAAGCATCTAAATACCGTATATATTGTTTGATTCTTGGGTCAGTTTTTTTGGATTGCAGTTCTTTGTTGGGCCCTTTGGGAGTAAGTATAGTAATTTCAGATACTGTCTTGTAGTCTATTATCACGTTTTTGACGTGAGTTTTGGGATGACTTTTTTAAATGCTGTAAGTACGATTTTAATAGCTGTGGACAGCAACCGGAAGTAAATACTCGTACTTCGGTGTGTTTCGTGAGATACATGTACTTTGCGTGATTTGCATACTTTCAAGATTTTAATTTCATTTTGGAAAAAAATAGCCCTTAGAGATGACATGGCATTGCTCCAAAAATGTTACATGTAGCTGCTGTACATTGAGAAGTAAGCATTTTCGAAAATATACAAAGTATATAAAGCTAAGTTTGTTTTCCTACAATTCGTTTTAATTCATCTGGAAGTAGTGTACATTATTTTCACATCGGCATTAAATTCCATCTCAGTTTTATACATTTGTAAGTGGCGGGGATGCTCGTCGTCCCTTTTAGGGGTTTTTTTCGTGCTTTGGTCCCACTTAGGGTGTCAGAAATAAAAATGACCACCAATAGAGTTTTCCGGTCCCTTTTAGGGTAACGTTCTTTAAAAATAGCTTAAAGATTTATATGACAACGTTGTCTAAAACTTGTAATAGTGGAAGGCGTTTGATGCTAGTGTTTTTTATACTATTAAAATGACTTTTTAAATTGGTCCCTTTTAGGGGTAAAAATATTCGCTGCAAGTCGAACGGTCGTGTAAACAGTATGAATGAATTATATTATTCTTACGAGGGAGAGAGCTGAAAGTGCAAGAGAGAACTACGGACAAACATATCTATACAAGCGGTATTAAAAAAATATCCATAGGGGGGGGGGGGGGGGGGGGGGGGGGGGGGGGGGGGGTTGCAACCCCCAGAACCCTCCCCCTGGATCCGCCCCTGCGGCATTCGAAAATCCAACGGTCAACGGAATATTCAGTGACGTCACGGTCCACTGATTCTACGTTTGGGCTACCTGTGGTCATACTTTTTAGCATCACATCGCACTAAACTGTAAAGAACTTAGTAATGAACTTTTTAATTTTATTTTTGCATAATTATAATAATCTATAGCTATCTATACAGTAGAACACTGATAACTGTAGCAGCCCTTGCTGGTTAGTGTTGCTATATTTTGCATCTGCATTCTGCACAGTGCTATTGCGCTAATGTATTTATCTTAGGCCTTTCCCAGGAAAGCATTCCTGGAAATACTAAGAGAATTACAGTCTACTGGTTCAGTGTCAGTCCACCCTTACATTTTTGTTCTTCTACAATAATGATGGTACTCAGGAATAAGAGTGGCGGAGAGGTGCGAATGAAATGAAAAAGTATAACCCAAATACAAATTAAACTAAAAAACTCAACCTGAGACATGTCCTACAGTCCATAACAACATATATCCAAAATCCCCTTATTCCCTTTGCAAACATAATGTGTACTTGGCACACCCCTGTCAATCTCATACCCGAGTACCCCCCCTGACCTTCCTCTATTTACCAACACATATCCCCCTTACTACCTCAGATATCTGCACATTTGACCACTTGCATGAACACATATATAAGCAAGCCAAATGAAAGACACATTGTAGCTGCAATACTCAACACCTAAGTTTTATTCAATCAAAAAAAATGTCTTTCAACAATATGTGGCAAAAACACACTCCCCTCATGCATTTCCATGTATCCTCTGGGTGCGTAGCAGAGGCTCGGCTATATACTCTCTCAAAATATAGAAGTTTCATGTGCAAATACTATGAAAGAAATACAGTTCTTTTTTTCTATACATTGTGGTGCTACATCAAAATGTATGTAAAACTATATATATGTACGGTAATGTAGAGAGTGTAGAGTGTAACTGAGCCTCTGGTACCCACGTAAGAGCTGCGCCTTAGGCTTATATACCAGCTGTGTAGATTACATTTTATATAAGAATATTGTAGTTAACGCCTATTTCAAAAAGGTTGTTGGAGAGAAGTGTGGTAGGACCAGATGAAACTATGGGCATGCGCTGATACATGTGTAAATAAACTGACAATTTAGTTCTTAAAGAAAGAGCTGAATATACATTACCCAAGTCAGGCAGCTTGGTTCAAAGTCTTACTATTTGCTCCTCGCCTTATTGACTCAACCAACAAAAAGTCTGACATCAATGCTTTCAGTTAAGAAACATCCCTCGTTTTGGCAATGTGTGAGAGTTGAAAACATTTCTTGTTTACAAGTAATTACCAGGACGAAACTAGAGCAGAAGACAAGTCATTTTTTTGCACACAAAATTACCTGCCATCATTGAAGGTCTTCACTTGCTGACACCGGCATAAAATAGAATCATTTAAACTGACCCACAGTCCACTTTGGTCTTAGAATGACCATGCATTCTCCTATCACCTTTCTCTCGGACAACCTTTTTTGAAATAATTATTTTTGTGTATACATTCTGAAAGAAAATCAGAGCATTCTTGTATTCATCACACTCTATAAAGGTTAATTAAATCCATAGAGTTTTACGTTCTAGAGCTTTTTTTCTGTAACAATGTCCTCTTTAAACAAACGTTCCTCCATTTAGTGTAACGTAGGACACTTCACCATTTCTGCACATGACAAAGCAACATGCAACCATTCCGAATAGCTGTGGAATAAGTAAAACATTATGAATATCTAAATGTCGATAGTTTGACAGATAATAATGTCCTCAAGTATTATCTGTCATAAACCATCAAATAAGGGATTTATTACATCACTGTTTATTTTTTTCTGTCAATATTATATGCCTCACTCCAGGCCAAACTCCTCTTCACTAGCAAAACTCTACTCAATAATTTATCCACTCTTACTCTAGCACCCACTCCTGCTCCACTCTGGTGTGGGGAAAAAAATGGAAATTGTGCAGGAGAAAAAAAAAGGAAATTATGCAGAAAAAAAAGGAAATTATGTGATTTTTCCAATGGTTAATTTAACCTTTTTTACTAGGTTTTAAAGGAGGAAAATCACTTAAATGCTCTCCAATCCAACACCAGCGGTTTTTTGGAGGCCGAATTATAACGTCTACTATAAATTCGTTTTTATGCAGAGGAAAGCATTTTTTATATAAAGGAATGTAATATTTTGTTTATTATAAAATGCTCTTACTTTTTAAGCATATTTATGATTCAGTAGAAAAAAAGGAATTGCCATTTTACCGGGCATTTTCCGCCCTGCGCCATTTTATAACTCGGGCATTCCACAGGAAGTGCAAAGAACTAGTGCCAGGCTTCCTAGACAATCTATGCATAGAACGCCTAGTAGAAATTCTGTACGTACGTTGTTTGATTCATACACATTTCGAACATGTCGTAGAGGGTTTCTAAGGTGTTTTCAAAGGAAAATCACTCTGAAATAACGGTTAACTGTCGATGAAAGTTTATATGAAGCGAACATTTGCTTTGGATTTGTTCATATTGTGCTATTTTTCATGAATTATGCGGCTATCGGTAAATTGCGCGATCGGGTGTGATTTGAGGCCAAATGTGCGAAATCGCACCATCGCGTAATATCAGAGGCCCTGTATACAGTAATATGCATTTGATTAAGGATCTATTTTACCTGAAGGATAGCAAAACCAATCCCAATGCCAATGATGTACGTCAAATAGTCATTAAACCTGGACAACAAACTGTCATAGCATCCCTACAAATAACACAGAGATCAGGATCTCAACCAAAATATGAGTAGAATACATGTAAATGTACAAGCAGCATAAATGTTAAAAACAAAGAGATTCCAGTTTGCCGTGCATCTGTATGAGTTCTTATAGATGCACAGATGACATCAAAATGTGATGAGAACAAAAAAAAGTGTCTATTTGTTTTATATAATATTTGTTTTATATTTTGGATGTTGTGACATCATCTGTGTCGCTGTACTCTAATAACACGCGGTTCTCAACCACTCGTCAATGCATGTGTAATATACATGTACCAAATAATAAAGGTTTTCATTCATTCATAATAATAATTATATATACATGTACTTGTGTACTAAACTGAGAGGAATAGTGGTAGAGGTATACACGTAACTCCTCCCCCCCTGGTTCAATCTCTCCCCCCCCCCCCCCTTCATTTAATTATTTATTTATTATTATTACTCGTGCCCAGGCCGTAGGCCGCACGAGTTATAAAACCCAACGCGTATTTTTTTTTTTTGGGCGTCAGTTGCACAATATCCGGTCACATGGTATCGAGACCAAATACCGGGCCTAGTATCTGCATCACGTGTAAATGTATTGGAACCATTTGGCGTCAGTTGTGCAATATCCGGTCACATGGTATCAAGACCCTAGTATCTCTGTTATGTTTAAATGTATTGGAACCATTTATATACAAACATTTATCTATCTCACAATCGATGTGGGACTTTGTCAAATCCAAAACACTACGCATGACCACTAATTACTCGAACCCAATCTCGTCCCCAGAGCCTGCGTTACTTTCGGCCAGCGACGAGAACGTAGGCTCTGGCATAATCCATTTTTTGGGAACAGGATTTCTTGTTCTTCCGGTTTTAGAGCGCATGCGCAAGTTAGCTGGGCAGTTGGTTGTTGTCGATTCAAATTGTCGATTCAGTTTCAGTGGAATCCTTCGAAAGGTTTCATTAGGGAATAGAGTACGCTTTAAAAGCACTTGGTAAAGAAGATACAACAGTGAAAGAAGCGCAGTATCTGAAGTCTTTATTAAAAGCAGTGGTTTTACAGCAGAAGGATACGCGAACAGTTCTTCCTACGGGTTTATATTTACTCGTGTCTACTTTACATATCTGCAGTTAATTATTTGAATCTATCATCTTCATCTTCTCTAGTTATTGTTGTCTCTCCTTCAAATGTATTTCTTTTGAATCTTTCGCCTTCGTAAGCACCTCGATTGGCACCGCCTTTCAGTTGCTAGCCTAAAGAATATTAATAGATTTACGATCGACATATGTTCTTTGAATAACCATCACTCTTAAGCTTCGTGTAAATTTTGAGCTTCGTTTGAAAACTTTCCAAGACACTTCGAGATACATATAAGCTTAGATAAACTGGATTTTTCTCTGTGCTTAGATATTTTAATATTGCAGATCGAAAATAACATGTCAATGAAACCGTTGAAAAATGTTAATTTTTGTTTTGAACGGAAGTTGGGACACCGGGTTGTTTTGACAACTCAATTTTCATTGGATATATTTCATTTCCGGAATCTTGCGCGTGCGTAGTTTCTAAAATGGAATAGCCAATCAAATTGTCTCAAAAATGGATTATGCCAGAGCCTACGTTCTTCGCCGCTGGTCGAAAGTAACGCAGGCTCTGGGGACGAGATTGACTCGAACCCAGACCGCAAACAAGCATTATTGGGCTGCCACGAAATTTACATACCACAGGTATCCAGCATCCCTTGCGGTTAGCACATGGTGCACATGCTCAGAAGTACAAGACGACGGCCATTTTGGATTTTAGACATGTGAAAGAAGACTTCAACGATTCGTGTGGAATTCTACGAGCAAAATCACTGATCTTGCACTTTTTACTCGTCGGAGTGTTAAGTTAAGTGTTGAAGACGAGAAGATCTTCAAATTTGAGATCGCCACCCCTTCCATTCGTGAGGGAGCTGTACGTTGTAGCAGCAAATAACGAAGAGACCAGCAAATATATGGTCGCCACCCCTTCCATTCGCGAGGGAGCTGTCCCAGCAGCAAATAACGAAGAGACCACAAGTACGGTCGAATTGCAAAGGTATAATGAAACAAACAAGTATCAAATGAACCAATGTTATCAAAAATCAAAGTTATACTATGAAACAAACAGTAAACAAATGAACCATTGTTATCAAAAATCAAAGTTATTGAAACACTCAAATCTACAAAACTGTCATGCCAAAAGTGTTGTTGCCGTTGGTTGTACTTCTGTATCTTATGATATGAGGAGAGAAGTAAGTCAGAAATATGATAATAATTATCTTAGTCAATCAAGACTGAGCCAAGCATAAAATATCAAAAATCTTAGTTACTATTATTGTTGATTGTTATCCAATATGCAATAAACAGCATCAGAGGTATTGTGTTTCAAGGAGAAAGTTACTGATTTCAGGTGACATTGAAGTAAACCCAGGCCCAGTTTCCAATGCAAATAATACAGTGTCAAGAATTCCCCCAATGGTATTATTACAGTCTAGATTAACCGAGCAAGGTTTAAGATCATTAGATGTTGGCGGTGCAGGTGATTGTTTCTTTAGAACAGTATCACATCAATTATATGGTGAAACCAACTATCACATGGATGTACATACTGCTGGTGTTCAATACATGAGAAATATCCAGAAAGGTTTATTGAGAGTAAAACAGCTCATTCATGGATAACGTATATATCTAATATGTCTCGACAAGGTACATGTACATGGTGTGATGCACTAATCATACAAGCAGTTGCAGATGCTATGAATCTTACCATCCGTATTACAGAATCAAATGAGGGCTTTGCAGCATTCACTGTTATGCACATGTGCGAGACAATTCAGTAGTACAAGACTCCATGATATATGCTTTCGCTCTGACGCCGCTAGCTAGACACACACCAGCTTTGACAATATCATTGTGTAAATACAATTCCATTTGCCCTATAATCTGATTTGATTTGATTTTGACTTTATTTTTAGTGACGGTTTTGGATTTGATAATGTCCCACATCGATTGATAGAAAGATAAATGTTTGTATATAAATGGTTCCAATACATATATAATTGATGAAGATACTAGGCCCCGGTCTTCTCCCCTTGCCCTCCCCACATAGAATATACACACCGGCCGCGGCCTTCGAAATCCACACTGCTCCCACAGGGATTCCAATTCAACTAACTTGGGTGATCCAAAGCATTCCCACCAGGGCACGAGTGAACCCTGCCGACAGGGTCTAGTTATTATTTATTTATTTATTTATTTATTCATTTAATTATGATATACATTAAATATTGAACTTACTTTGGAGTAACGATGTTCATGCATATACTTTTCATGGCTTGGAAAGCAAGAGTCTGGGAGGTGGTGGTGTGATTTCCAGTAGGGTGAGTCAAAATAGTCTGTGTAGTTGTCATCTCCACAACACTTCAGCTAAAAGGTAAAATAGACCAAGAACCAGAGGTTATATTGTGTACTAAACTACCATAGTGGTACATGATCATGTACATGTAGCTTTATTTATTACACAATCAGAAAGTTGGTGTGTTGGCCAGGTACAGTGTCCCCCAATTAGTGCGCAAGCGCTAGAACACATTGGACACTTAAATAAACAGTTATTTATTTATTTTTACAGTCAACGCTTGTTACAGCAGACACCCTCAAGGATGAAATTAGGTGTTTGTAATAATGAAAACAATAATTTGTTAAGCCTGATAGAATCTCAACTACTGCCAGATAGTTTCCTTTATTTGTAGTCATCTAGGGGCTGACATGCAGTGATTTCATAGTGTGAACCTTTTGATGTCTGCAAGCGAGACACTAAGGGTGCGTTCGATTGACTCTATTCCAGAATAGGAATACACGGAATAAACACTTGGATGCTTTTATTTCAGCACATTTAAAATTCCAAACTGTTCCTTGTAACTTTATTATGATACAACAAGGAATCGTTTCATTTTAGAGTGGATAGTAGCTGCGCGACAGCTATTTAGGGGTGTTATTCCGTGTATTCCTATTCTGGAATATGGTCAATCGAACGCACCCTAAGACTACAGTTTTCACAACTTTATGTAATCCCCCAAAAAAGTGTGAATTAATACTAAGATAGAAAATTGAATTGAAGAGATCCGTGCAAGAAGAACATTTATTAATAAGTGATATTTGATCAAAATCTATATTCTCCTCGAGATTCTATGAATTTCAAAGGAGAATTTGGATTTTGATCACAAGTCATTTACTATGTTCTTGCATGGACCCCTTCCATTGACGACTGCTTGTTTGTAAGCATTATTTAAGGCCATTGATAGTACCTTATGCTGGAGGAAATCAAGAGCTTTATCAAGTCCATATCCAGTGTCATTGTAGTGTTGAATAGCTTTATCTAGTCCGGTCCTTACGTCTTCTTTAGCCTAAAATTAATGTGCATCAACTTTGTTACATTTAACAAATAGAAGATGGCTTTCTATGTTCTATACAAAAATGATGCAAGCCTGAGCTCTTGAAATGCTAGCAAGTGGATGCACGAGCGATAGCGAATGCATTCAGCTGCATTTCAAGAGCAGAGAAGATTTGCATCATTTTTGTAAAGCCATCTTCTATTTATTTTATAATATAAAAAGTCAAAAATTAAATGCATTTCACTGGAAAAGACCAACATTCTGAAGTTGTTGTAAACGTTCCAGTTAATTAATATTCAACAGTTTATGTAAATTAGATGACATTCCAGCGTGCAGTGCGTGTGTTTCAACTAAAATTTTATTCAAAAACACAACAGAATCCTCAACTTTCTTGCCATTTTGTTCACCATTCTTGTTCTCTTTTGATCAAAAATCCATAGTTTCGGTGTATCACAATGTTTTCAAAACCAAAGTCGAGGAAACGTTTGACTTTAAGATTGTTCTAATTATTCAGTTTGAACTTAAGCTCACAGGCGTGCACCATAAAAAGCTTGCAATTTGATTGGTAGCCAGACGTGCACCATACAGGCGTGCACCATTCAAAATGGTGCACGCCTAGCATCCAATGAAATCGTGCATTCTTAGGAATGTTACCAAATGTTTATATTATAACAGCCTTTCTTGATTTGTGAGGGAAACATCATTGCATGCATGGTGACACTCATCACAAATTTAATTCTCTTATGCCATGTTTACACTTTCAAGTATGCTTTAATTACCAAGGTACAAATCAGAGAACCAAGGTTAAAGGCTCACAAAACAATAGTTTTCTGATTTGTACCTCAATAAAGTGTAAACACAGCATTAGTCTGTATTTTAATTTAGCTCAAGTTTGAGGTGGAAAGGATTGAAATACAGGTCACAACATGTTATAACTAACCTGGTTCTTGTAAACTGCACCAAGTACACCAGCAGCAATTTCCAATGACAAAACAATCAAAAGTAGGACAAAGAACTACATAAGAGTAAATACAAAATATAAGAAAATTATATAATGAAAAATACTAGTAAGAGAATCAGAGAACAATAAAATAAATCAAAGAAAAGTTGTATGCCTTTTAAAAAGGGTATGTGCCACCCAAAAGTGTATCTACATGTACATGCATGCATGTATGCTGCTGGCTGCCATGGCTATGAAGATCGTAAGGAAGTGAGAAGAAAGAAAAACTTAAAAAAAAAAATTTTTTCAATATGAATAATAATATGATAAAATTGACACATTTAGATATAGAATCGTTTTCGTATAAGTGGAAAGTACATGTAGCAGTTCGCTGTAACTCATGCCATACATGTAGCTAGGTTTCGCACTCATACAAAAACCACTCTAATACAAGTACATACAGTTGTTAGACAACATTTGCTTTCACGGCATGTTCCACAGCATCCAGCAATGGCAGTTATCAATACAAAGCAGCCCACGGCAATGATTATACCAGCTGGGATAACTGTATATGTATCTGAAGATAGCTTGTAGTAATCTTTGTAGGACTGAATGAGCCAGACAGCTACATAAATTAGGAGGCCTGAAAGTCCCTTAAAATTGAACCAACAAGAATTGGTTAATATATATTCAACTAGACGCTCATAGAGCATTGAGCATTCACTCGGTGCGGATGGGATGATCAGTTGGAACTCCTAGCCAAGCAGGATTTTCGTCCACGGTTTTACTATCCCACGAGTTTTCTGTATCGTCATCCTACTGAGTAGTTTTAACCTATTACTTGCACAATTTAAAACACGGAAATGCCAGGTATAAGCAGCAAAAATACAATCAACAAGACGCTCAATGAGCGTTCACTCGGGCATTGTGAAAAGGAAAATGTCAGTTGTTCGAGGAAGTACTTGAAAATGAATGCCAGTTGGTTGAAGAACAAGGACAATGTCAGCTGCGCGAGGAGAGACCTGACAATGACTGACAGTTGCGTGACGAGGGAGACTATGTATATACATGTATGTGTCGAGTTCATTTGATTTGCCTTTGAGTTCATTTGATTACCTTTTGACTTTGAGTTCAATTGATTTGATTTTGATGAGTTTGTGTAAAGGCCCCCTCTCTAGCTTCAGATCCCGAAACGTCGAGTTTGGAATCGAGTTCGGGTTCGAGTTACGGTTCGAACGTCGAATAAAACAAGGACATCTTCTTCAATACAATATAATTTCTCTGACGTCATTTGACAGTTGAGTGACGAGGGAGACTATTAGTCCGGTGAGTACGAACATGATCTTGAGGTTGCATAGGTCAGATGGTTCCGATAACGGCCTCGCGTTTGTTTAAAAAAAAACATATTTTAAGCGAGCTTCTAGTCCTTTTACCACTTCTAGTCATTGAACGATGAACTAGAATCCTGACCTTTTAATAGCTTGAAGATCTACAGCTGCTTTCAAAACTAAGATTCATAATCTACTTGAGTCCTGTGTCTCCTTTATCTTTTAAAATCTGCGGAGTAATCTTGAAACTCCGGATACGATTAAATACGTCGCATACTCGTCATTTTGAAGCCGAACAAAACTACTACTACTACTACTACTACTACTACCGAAATCCGCATTTTCTAACTCGGGCGGCCTGCGGCCTGGGCCCGAGTAATTAGCAGTATCAAGTGGTATATTTTCTCTTCTATTTTGATGATATTCGAGCATATGGAACTAAATAATATTATTACTCCGGCCCTTCCGAAGGAAGCCCGAGTTAGAAAATACACTTTCTTTTTTTTTTTTTTTTTTTTTTTTTTCCTGTGATGGAATGAAGAAAAAATGCGAAGAATGAAGAAAGAATGCGATGTATTTGATCCTATCGAGTTTCAAGATTTCTCAGCATAGATCTTCAAGCTATTAAGTTCAGGATTGTAGTTGATCATTCCACGATGAAGCTAAGGCGCGTTTGCTTTAGTTATAAATGAAACGACATCTTTCAGAGTGGGCCCACACGAATAGCCGTATGCTTTTGTCTGTGAAATGAGCCTGTTTAAAGCCCGTGTTTTATCGGCTGTTCTATAACGCCTTTCCACGAACTCGAACTCATATCCAAAAATGAATTGAGACAAAGGCGATCGAGCAAGGTCAATGTTCGAAAATCCGTGTTCTTTTCAGTAAGATGACAGTTGTAAAGTGATCCTTATCTGAGTCATACATCTATTACGCGACCTAATTTTAGAACCATTGATTTAAAACCGAATTTCCACGCTCAAAACAGGTCAGTGAACGGCAAAAATACAATCGAAATCAAAACGTCCTTAGATTTTAGGGATCTATTACAGAAGAAGACGCTCAATGACGAGGGAGACTTGTGTCTCGTGTCTCTTGTGTCTTGTTAAAATTAAACTCACGACCAACGCCGTACAACGGTCATGTATAACTCCATCTATTGACAGAAAGCTATATGTACAGAAGTCATGCAAACAGTCGAGCCAGTCGAGTTATTTTCAGTAACTCATGATGGATCAGGGGCGTAGCGTGTTTTTTTTGCAATGTACGCACATAGGAACGAGCGCCGAAGGCGTGAGCTTCTAGGGGGGTAAGGGGGCATGCCCCCCCTGAAAATTTAGAAATCTAGAGCCTTGGAAATACCATTTTCTTCATTTTCCAGCGGACTTTATCGCTATATAAATACATATAGTAAAATGCATTTATCACTCAGTTTTATGGGGGGATTTATGTAAAGGTTATATAAAGGATTTATGTTAAGGTTGTGTAAATGATTTTATGAGTATTGGTTGTGTAAAGGATTTATGTAAAGGTTGTGTAAAGGATTTATGTAAAGTTTATGTAAAGGATTTATGTAAACGGGTTATATACCGCTACCGTTATATATAGCGATATAATAACCCGAGGCGAAGCCAGTTTTTTGGTATTTATTTTGTTTGAGACTGTACTAACTACAATCATCATTATACATGCCTACAATGACTGACTGAAAGGGGAAATTTATTGGGGACACAATCTGACGAGTGGCGAAGGTGCGAACTCATATAGGGGGATGCTGGGGCATGCTCCCCAAAAATTTTTGAGGTGTAGGGTCTCCAAAATAGCATTTCCTGCCTTCCGAGTAGTTTCCAGCAAGTAATCTGCCGTGAGCTGTTAAGATTTTGTCTTAGATTTCATTTTATTTTAAATATTTTTATGTTTTTTATAATATATACATATATTAAGGATTTTAAATTGTACGCACGTGCGTACGTGCGTATATGCACGCTACGCCCCTGTGGATGTTTATTTTATTCCACGTTTGAAAAATTCAGAAGGAAAAGGAATCGTAAAAATCGTTCGTACTTCAAAACTACATCAAAGCATTTAAGGCAAGCAAGGTCAATGTTCGTAAATCGAGATCGTATAGCCCTTCATCTGGCAGACATATAGTCTCCCTCGTCACGCAACTGTCAGTCATTGTCAGGTCTCTCCTCACGCAACTGACATTGTCCTTTTCATAAGCCCGAGTGTACGCTCATTGAGCGTCTTGTTGTACATATAGCCAAGAACTAAAGTTCAATAGTTGATCTTTAATCTGGACTTCATTGAAGTTCAGTAATTGTAAAACTCTGTATTTTAATATCATCTCTATACAGACCTCCAAATTCTTCTATTCAGATTACATCCACGCCATTTAGAAATCACGTGTTTGCAAGAAACACAAGGTGATTTTAACCTTGGCTGCTGATGTTCCTACGCCTACTGATATAAATACTGCTCTACAAGAGCAGAGCGAAATCATTGGAGGAATTTTGAACGCTTAGTGATTGCGATTGTTGTTGCATTTCTTATCGTACATCAAGGTCGAGTTGTTTTCTTCAGCTTCTAAGTTCTTCATATCAGGAGTCTGGTATTCATCAGCATCTGAGTAATACTTTACACTACTTACAAGAGTTGATAGTGTCGATAGTCAAGTATTTAGTCATAGTTTCATCATTTTGATTTCTAGTTTGTATTTTGCTCATTTGATCTCATCATACTCATAGTTTGCTTTGATTTTTCTGATCTCTTAGAGTTCGCAGGACAGCCGTGGCCCAAAATCGCTCACTGACATCTTTTAGAGTAGGCCTAGCATTTGTAAACATAGTGAGCGTTTGGAGATGAAGGTAACAAAGAACTTCGAACCACATCTTTTCAATCCTCAAAGTCAAAGAAGAAAGAATGAACGAGCGAACCGAGCGAAGAACCGATATCTCATGTAGGGCTTCCTGTGGCCGGGATGGACTGGACACTTCTAACCTGTCTGCTGCAGGCAGTCCACGCTGATCATAAGTTAGAAATGAAGACATTTTACAAATACATCATTACAGTATGGACACTTGAACCGTGAACACTTAGGTTTTTTCTAACACACATATATAAATTATTGATTGAGCAAATTGATCAGAAAAATGATTTATTTTGATCACTAAGTGTATTTAAACTCAATACTCCATTTGAGAGGCTATGAGGCAATAGAAAGTTTGAAAAAAAAAGTTTGAAAAAAACTGGAAGTGTTCACGGTTCGAGTGTCCACACTGTAATAATAATTTCATAATAATATTTATTTATATTGCACAAACTCTGTGATATGATGAGAGAGTTACAAGTACAGTATGATCATATTTTTAGTGAAATATTGTGAATAAAGTTATAAATGATTAAGTGAGTTATGGTTTCATTTCTCTGTTTATCAGAGCTTCAGCAAGTTTTCTTTTGAAGTAATATGGATTGTTTTCTGATAATATTTCAAAGTCTGAGAACCAAACTCTATCATGTCCTGATACTTTACTGTGCTTCAATATAGCTAATTGCATAATCGTTGTCGGGTAGAAAATCATGAAAGCTATGACCAAAAGGAATTCTGGGAAATTAAAACTCTCAAATAACACCGTCAAATGATCGACCTTTTTATCCAGACTTGTAGGATCTTAGTTAAATAGCTCATATACCTTCAAAACTACGAGAACATTGAATATATATCTGCATGTAATGTGGCTCATGAACTGATTTCCCATCCATCCTTGCGGTCTCAGCTTCTATGATTTATGATTTTCGACCCGACAATGATTATGCAATGAGGGTTTATCAGGTAATTTCAAAACTCATCAGACAAAAAATAATGATTATCATATGAAAGAGCTCGTTAAAATAGTAAAAATGTAGTTTAAATATCGCTCCACAAATTGCGAAGATATGATTTTCAAAAATCGTCATGAAAACCTTTGAAATACGTTAAACTTTTGTTTTCATACAAACTTTTTTGATTTTTGAAAATTCATATATTCACTTTGTGGAGCGATCTTTTCCAAACTTCACATTTTTACTAATTTCAACTAGCTCATTCAGCTATGATAATCATTTCTGTCCGATGAGTTTTGAAATTACCTGATAAACTCTCATTAGCTATATGAATGATGATGATGATTGGCATGTGATATGGTGATGGTTGTGGTTATCATTCACTGATGATCTTGTCATAGTACTTATAATAATGATTACTATCATCACTATCATATCTCTATTATTATTATTATTCAGGTCCATACTACTTTCAAGTAAGACTTATATAAGCTACGACTTTCCTCTATAAATCCACTCAAATCCGACAAATTTAAAGCTTATAATACTGTATTATGTATCTTTAGTTACATCTATCAGCTCTTTGACGCTTTTATCCAAAAAAGCAAAGCAAAATTGTAGAATGTACAATGTAAGTCCTGTGGAATTCAACACGCTTCATGGAACTTTGAATTTGCATAACTGATTAGAAGCGCAAAACAAACAATCCAGAAATGCTAAAAACTTTGTGAAAGTTACAGTATCAATCTTAAATAAGCTTTAACTGAAGATGATAAGGACGTTTAAACAGGGTTTTATTCAGTAAAAGAGTGAAGACGATCTGAAACTTTGCAACCACGAAGGGAAACCCCGGGAAAAATTGTGTAATGACTATAAATGATGACCAAGAATCAAACTTTCTCAATTTCTTACTTCTTTTCTTCGTCAACTTACCAGAAATACGGTGTTCAAAAAGAACAAGAAAGCCTTGGCACAGCTCATGGTATTGAAAGACGACTTCAATCGATGTAAAAGACAGAAAATTCAGGCAGATTTTGCCACTCGAAAACTTTTCCTGCTCGTGTCGCAGTCTTGTTATATGATGATACCACTAGTACCAGTACTTCACGGACAAGTTTCTGAGAATGACTGAGAATAGAAATGTCGTCACGAAATATGACACTCAAGATCACGAGGGACTCACATGCCGACCCGTGGCGTGGTCTTGGAATGTCTGTTTTCTTTAAATAGCGAAGGGAAAGAAAAACAAAAGTACTGTATTTAAAACAACTGGAGTTTTGATTTCTATTATGTTTCATTCTCATTTTGAATCCTTTAATTTTTAATAAAAATTGTTTCCATTAAAAAGCCATTACCTTTGCATTATGGGATTATGAATCAGATTAATGTATTAAAAACTAGTCGTTTCTAATAGAAAGTGAAGTGCTGCGAGTTGAATATGCATCTCTCATTTCCCTGTATCATCAGAAAAATACACTTGTTCTCTCATTTCCCTGTATCATCAGAAAAATACACTTGTTCTCTCATTTCCCTGTATCATCAGAAAAATACACTTGTTCTCTCATTTCCCTGTATCATCAGAAAAATACACTTGTTCTCTCATTTCCCTGTATCATCAGAAAAATACACTTGTTCTCTCATTTCCCTGTATCATCAGAAAAATACACTTGTTCTCTCATTTCCCTGTATCATCAGAAAAATACACTTGTTCTCTCATTTCCCTGTATCATCAGAAAAATACACTTGTTCTCTCATTTCCCTGTATCATCAGAAAAATACACTTGTTCTCTCATTTCCCTGTATCATCAGAAAAATAAACTTGTTCTCTCATCATGAGAGAACAACCACTGTATCATCAGAAAAATACACTTGTTTACAGCAAATGGGATCCTGTTTATCCTTCAGATCTTTGACAGATTTTAGTAGGGTTTAGAAGGTGGGTAGAGTTACAGGTCAGTAAAAGCAATAGTATTCTTATTGAAACAGAAATGGGAAACTTATCTATATTTTAACACAACAGGGCTGGGTGTATCAGCATATCAATTACTAATAATAAGTAATTACACAATATTGTGTATTTATAGGGCAGTTGTAATAGTAACAACTCTTGAACTCTGATTGGTTGACCAGAACAAGAGAGATTGCAGTATAAACACATCCAAATATACATGATAGATAACTTTTTCACAGTAAATAACTTTACATGTCTGAACACTGAATACAATGCTTAGAATGGTTTTTATTTATTAATTTTTCTTATTTACAAAACTTCCACCATACAAAATAACAGGAGAAAAAAATGCAAATAAGTGATAAGATAATTCCAATAAACCTGGGCACTACTAATTAGCTGTCAGTGTTTATTAGATGCAAAGGAACAAAAGAAAACAAGAGTGAGATAGTCTAGTATCAGTATTCAGTGTAGTTAGTAATGGAATCACTCTAAACCCATTCCAAAAACAGAAACTATTAGATAGTTGTTAGTCAAAAATACTAAAGAACAATGGAATTAGAGTGCACTGTAGTGTCAATTCGTAGTGTCTGGATGTATTTGCACGAGCATTCATACAAAGGGTCTATTAGCCATTCCGAGGTTGCGGAAAGGACTGGGACCGAGTGCAAAAATTAATGTAATTACAAAATGAACCACATCACAAGAAAGATAACATTGAAATTAGTGGTAAGTTTACCGAGTTTGATCATGTTTGGGTGAATACTAACAGAATAACAGGCATTTAAAAGAGGCAAAAATATGAGAGAATGTATGGACCTTAGAGACGTCGTCCCCCAAAACCATACATTCTCTGTAAATTTTTTGATTTTTTGAGAGCTTGCTATTCAATTAGTATTGATCCAAACACTCTCAAACTTGGTAAACTTACTGACTTTGGTGTGATCTTTCTTGTGATGGGGTTCATTTCTTAATCAAACAAGACGCTCAATGAGCGTATACTCGGGCTTATGATAAGGAAAATGTCAGTTGCGTGAGGAGAGACCGGACAATGACTGACAGTTGCGTGACGAGGGAGACTATGTATATATGTGTCGAGTTCATTTGATTTGCTGTTGAGTTTGAGTTGATTTGATAACGTTTTGACTTAGAGTTTAATTGATTTGCTTTAAATTTTATGAGTTCAGTCGTGTAAAGGCCCAGTCGAAAACGCTAAACATCTTTTAGAGTTGGGCTACACGAATCGGCGTATGTGGTTTGTATGTGAGAGCGTATTTAAGAAAAACTGTGGATGGGTTGTCTTAAATACAAGATAATTTATCTTTTGGCCAGATCAACTACTTCTTATACTTCTAGTCTTCGAAGAAGATAGCTTAAAACTATCTTAGTATCCAGGGGCGGATCCAGGGGAAGGGTTCTGGGGGTTGCAACCCCCCCTATGGAATTTTTTTTAATACCGCTTGTATAGATATGTCTGTCCGTAGGTCTCTCTTGCACTTTCAACTGTGTCCCTCGTAAGAGTAATATAATTTATTCATGCTGTTTATGCGACCGTTCGACTTCGAGACAGGTTTGACGGATAAGAGAAAGAACGTGCCGTTTTTAGCGTCAAAAACGTATGTGAAGTCTTCACTGATTTGTAACCCAAGAAGAGTCTTCCAAGCATCTTTGTTGGAAGTCCAATAAACTGAAAATTTTACTGAAAATTGAGTTTTGTTGTGTTAATAAAACAACTCCAGATCTCTAAAAATAGCATTTTAGAGTTTGTAGATTTCAAAATTTTCTGGGGGGGCATGCCCCCACACCCCCTAGTACTTCACGGATTTGCCGCTCAGAAAAAAACAATAGATCTGCTTGGAGTCGAAAGTTAGTTTTCTTGCACCTCCACATTCAGAAAATAGATTTAGTGAAGTGAAGATTTCCGAGACCTTATACTGGAAGTCTCCTTCTTTCTTCTTCATGGTGTGTTGATAGATTATAACTGTCTTAAGAAGAAACAAATACTAAGAATGCGAATTTCTTTCTGATGTTTGTTCGATGCTTAGGCCTTCGTCATCTCAAAGTGGTATTATGTAGCTTGTACTATGTGAAGAAACCATGATAATAAAATAGCGAATCTCTTAGTGATGTGTAAACGATGTTGGTGGCGCTGAATTTATTTTTAGTAACATGGTTTTTGCATGGCGCGGTGGATGAATGGCGCAAGTGGTGTTATCCCGCGAATGACTGAGGTCTAAAGTTGGACTGCGGATTGCGGATTGCGGGGTGCGTATTGTAAAATTTGTAGACATATACCAACCACTTTGAGGAACTTGAAAAGTGGTGGCTAAATATAGGAAAGGAGGTTGATAAAGGTTCGTTAGATGAAGTTCTATTGCTGATTTTTGCTATTTGCGCATAGGACTACTATAGACCTCTTGAAATTGTATGCAAACTGCTCATTTGAAACGATCTGATGAAAACATGGTGCTCTCTCGATGATTAGTCATTTCAATATGAACGAATAAATTTCTGAATTGTTACGGATAAATTCTGCTGAGAACACCATGTCATTTTAAATGAGATGGGTTGAAGTGGCCAATTTGACGATAGAAGTTCAACATCATGTTCTGGTTGTACGAAAGGTGAATATCTCTATCTAGCTGATAAGTCCTATTAACGTATTGAATGTATTGGATAGCTGCATCATTTTTATCCGTTGGGTGAAACCTATCAGGTGGATAGCGCTATTCATCTTTCGTGCAACCGGGGCCAGGTCTCTTGATTTGACTAATTTCTGAATCAGTACATCTGGCTTCAAGTTGTGGTATACATGCTTGGCTAGGCAGTACTCAGTTGAGTTCACATTTAAGTCAACATTAGAGTTCATTTGTATTATAGTTCTTGAGTTCATTTGATTTGCTTTTGAGCTTGATTTCAATTGATTACCTTTGGACTTTGAGTTCAATTTTGCTTTTTGATGAGTTCATGTAAAAGCCCTGTCGAAAACGCTCAACATCTTTTAGAGTGGGCCCACACGAATCGGCGTATGCGTTTGTATGTGAGAGCGTATTTAAGAGGAACTGATGGATGGCTTGCCTTGGATACAACATAATTTCTCTTCTGCACAGGTCAACTGCTTCTTTCACTTCTAGTCGTCGAATACGATGACTTAGCTATATCTCAGTATCTGCCATGAGCGAACAAAACTTCGGATTAATTGACACGTTTGTCGCGCCATGAATATTCAACCTCAAGTGACCTCAAGTATGTTTAAAGATGTAATACAGATGTACCTCCACGAATCTTTATGAGTCATCGAGATAAATAGTTTCTCGTCACGCAACTGTCATTCTCACAATACCCGAATATACGCTCGTTGAGCGTCTTCTGCAACAGATCCCTAATATCTAATGACGTTTTGATTTTGATTGTATTTTTGCCGTTCACTGACTTGTTTTCAGCGTGGAAATTCTGCTTTAAATAGCGCTGCGCGGCGGTTCTAAAACAAGGACAATGTCAGTTGCGTGAAGAGGGACCTGACAATGACTGACAGTTGCGTGACGTATATCTGTCGGTGAGCACAGATAAAAATCTCCGAATCGTATTTCCGAAGCACGTACTTGGGACGTCTACAGCGCATCCGAAGCAGACATGAAGTCTGGGCAAGAAAGATTAGAAAGCACAAACCAATCAGGGAAAGCAACGGAGGTCAAGGGGTCAAAATAAAAGTATTTTCTCATCTAAATTTAGATTGAAGCTATTAACGTTTTTACTGATATACTGTAAAGTTTAACGTTTTTACTGATATACTGTAAAGTTCACAGTACTGAAATTGCAAGGAAAGCATGTTTTATCGAGCTCGAGTCCTGCAACGACGAGCATTCCCTTATCTGCTGAGTAATCTTGAAACTCGATACGATTAAATACGTCGCATACTTTCGTCATTCTTTAACCGAACAAGACGCTCAATGAGCGTATACTCGGGCTTATGAGAAGGATATAAATGATATATCTATCTCTACGAACCTTCTTGGACGATTCTCATCAGAAAAACAAATATGAATTTTCTTGGCCATCGATACTATGAGCCACGCTTCTACTTGTATTACATGCATGGGTACTATCAACCACGCTAGTCACTGGTATCATCATCATTTTGAACATCTATACTGTCAGCCACGCTTCTACTTGTATTTATGATAAGGACAATGTCAGTTGCGTGAGGATGAAAAGAGCTGACAATGACTGATAGTTGCTTGACGAGGGAAAATATGTATATATGTGTGGAGTTCATTTGATTTGTTTTTGAGTTTGAGTTCATTTGATTACCTTTTGACTTAGAGTTCAATTGATTTGCTTTTATTTTGATGAGTTCAGTGGTGTAAAGGCCTAGTCGAAAACGCTCAACATCTTTTCGAGTTGGCCCACACGAATCGGCGTATGCAGCCGTTTGTATGTGAGAGGATATTTAAGAAGAACTCTGGATGGGTTCTCTTGGGTAGGACATAATTTACGTTTTGCCCAAATCAACTACTTCTTTCACTGCTAGTCGTCGAAGACGATGGCTTAGCACTATCTTACTATCTGCCCTGATCAAGAGGCTGTTTGCAAAAAACGGAATTTTACCGACTTTGAAGCCTACGATTTTCCTTCGAATTTGCTATTTTAAAATGCACTTTCAAATCGATTACTCTATTGTTCGGAATGGTTTTCTTAACATGACAATCAGTGACAGTTGAGTGACGAGGCAGACTATGAGTCGGGTGAGTACGAACATGATACATCTTGAGGTTGCATAGGTCAGATGGTTCCGATAACGGCCTCGCGTTTGTTTTTGTTAAATATATTTTAAGCGAGCTTCTAGTCCTTTTACCACTTCTAGTCATTGAACGATGAACTAGAATCCTGACCTTTTAATAGCTTGAAGATCTACAGCTGCTTTCAAAACTAAGATTCATAATCTACTTGATTCCTGTGTGTGTTTTTTTCTTATCTGCTGAGTAATCTTGAAACTCGATACGATTAAATACGTCGCATACTTTCGTCATTCTTTCACCAACCAAAAAAACTACGACGACGACTACTACCGAAATCCGTATTTTATAACTCGGGCGGCCTACGGCCTGGGCCCGAGTAATAAAAAAACTACCACTACTACTACTACCGAAATTAATAGTTCTACTCTCGGTCCCAGTCCCCTTCGCAACCTCGGAATGGCTAATGGCATGTAAAGTTGTCAGCGAGTGAACAGCAGTTATGCTGCTAAAATTGACAGTGACAGGCAGTTTTTATCATTCCTACATAACTCTAAAGAATACATACAATGACAGTTGTCTGTATTCAGTTTGACCTTAATTAAGGCTAATGCTCAGAAACATTTTTATGGGTAATTTTCCCTTCAAATTCTATCTGTATTATTTAAATGACCAAGGAC
This sequence comes from Actinostola sp. cb2023, assembly GCA_033675265.1. Taxonomy (NCBI): domain Eukaryota; kingdom Metazoa; phylum Cnidaria; class Anthozoa; order Actiniaria; family Actinostolidae; genus Actinostola; species Actinostola sp. cb2023. The sequence goes on from JAUJYZ010001082.1 coordinate 477,369, forward strand.
ATCAACACATTTTTCACAATGTTTTTATTCCCTTTTCAAACAGCACTCTGGCTCAATCAAAATTACAAGTTCTTGTTCTGTTTTCGTACTCTCATGAAACACAGTAGAAATTTAAAAAATATTAATACAAACACTTTAAGGTAAGATTGTGTTTATAATACTGCACTATTCAAAGGCTGACAGGAAATCTATAACAGTCTTCTTAAGCTTAGCCTCATTTACTTCAGTAATTTCACCTTGTTCGTAGATATCCTTTAGGAGCTCTTGTTGGGTGCTGCGTATGTGTGACAAAAAAGCTTGTTCAAATCTGGTGATCTTGGAAGGATCCAGTTTGTCCAAAAGACCTCTAACACCAGCATAAATAACTGCTACTTGTTCAGCGATATCCATTGGAACTGAAAATGCCATTACAATGATAGTTAGTATGAGAACAAGGAACAGAGATTAGAAATATTCAGAAACAACATTGGATTGAAATAAAATAACATAAAATAAAATAAAATATTTTGAAATGAAATAAAATAAAATAAAATAAAATAAAATAAAATAAAATAAAATAAAATAAAATAAAATAAAATAAAATATTTTGGAATAAAGCAATTCTACTGAAACATTTGCTTAGAATAAACTTAGGGTGAATTCAATATTTGATCTATTTCTGGAATAGGAATAAATGGAATTGACTCTTATCAGGTGTACTGATTTTTAAGATCAGCAAACTGGTTTCTTTCTGGTGCAAACAGCCTATATGATCTGAAAGAGTTTGTCTGAAAGAACATTTCTGGAAAGTTTCAATGGTATAGGATAAAATCTCAAATAGTTATCGGGGATGACATTTATAGACTTTAGTATGGGATTTTGCCGTCATGCGTTAGAAGCCTCGTTTTGATGTTTTTTCAGAATTTAAAATCGTTCATAACTTCGCAGAGATATATAATTTCGTCATGAAACTTCTACATTATACTTATATAACTATATTCTTTTAGAGGAAAGGGTTAAATCTTGTAATTAATCATTTTGAAAAAACGGCTAACATCAAAACGAGGCTTCTAACGCATGACGGCAAAATCCCATACTAAAGTCTATAAATGTCATCCCCGTTAACTTTTTGAGATTTTATCCTATACCATCGAAACTTTCCAGAAATGTTCTTTCAGACAAACTCTTTCAGATCATATAGGCTGTTTGCACCAGAAAGAAACCAGTTTGCTGATCTGAAAAATCAGTACACCTGATAAGAGTACACTGATTGAGTCGCTATTTCTATTGACATGTGGGTAGGATATATTCCTATTCCATCATAGTGCACCCTATACTAAAGCTTGATCTCTTTAGAAAAAAATAAAGATAAAAAGTGTACGTACCATATTGTCCTTGCTTCAACAGTTCAGTTAAGCGGACACCACGGTTCAAAAGAGACTGTGTGGCAGCATCAAGATCAGAACCAAACTGTGCAAATGCAGCTACCTCGCGGTACTGGGCAAGTTCAAGTTTCATAGAACCAGCTACCTGAAATAGAAAGAACAAAAAAATTAATCAAATAAATGATCTTTTGGAAAACAAAAAAGCTACCAACAGTTGATCTTGAAGACACAAATGTACCTGTTTCATGGCCTTGGTTTGGGCAGCAGAACCTACACGGCTGACAGACAAACCAACGTTAATAGCAGGACGAATACCCTTGAAGAAAAGCTCAGTCTCCAAGAAGATCTGTCCATCTGTGATTGAGATGACATTGGTAGGAATGTATGCCGATACATCACCAGCCTGTGTCTCGATGATTGGCAGAGCAGTGAGTGAACCACCACCATGAGCATCACTCATTTTGGCAGCACGTTCTAGAAGACGTGAGTGAAGGTAGAAGACATCACCAGGGTAGGCCTCACGACCTGGTGGACGACGTAGCAGTAGAGACATCTGACGATAGGCTACAGCCTTTGGGAGAACAATGAAACGATCAATAAAAACGTAAGTTACAGTACCGCTTAAATGTAGCTTCCCTCTGCGAGCGCATTTCAAGCACGAAAACAGCAGGTAACGAGAGTGCATAAACAGAGCGTAACACGCGACATGTATTATAAAATGATGTTTGTACAACATATTGTCTTCTTGATATATGTATGTCTAGAACAATGCAGTATAACTTGTATAGTAAATACATGTAAGTGTGTGGCATACCTGTTTGGATAAATCATCATAGATGATGAGAGCATGTTTACCATTGTCTCTGAAGTACTCTCCCATAGCACAGCCAGAGTAAGGTGCTAGGTATTGCAGGGGAGCTGCATCAGAGGCGGTGGAGCTCACAATGATAGTGTACTTCAAAGCATCTGAAACAAAATGTTTTTGTTATTGATACACTTTCAAAAGATATATTTCTGGTTCAAGTTATTCAAAGAGTGAATAATAGCACTACTGTGTAACTAGTACCCCATTCACACCAAACCTTGTTTAGTTCAACTAAGTTTATTCTCGCTTCTCTAATTCGAGGGCATTTAATTTCACAAGAATCAAACTACCTGGTATTTATACTATGCAACATAAAGGGCAGTTTACCAGCAGTTTTGTGCCAAAAGCTTCATGGCATCTGTAGATAATTTTCTAAACCTGTTTAGTTAAATCACCTTAAACCATGTTTAAGCCTTGGTGTGAACGGGGCATAGATAGAGGATAAATCAATCAACTTATCCACTGGATGAGGATAATAATAATAATAATAATATTAATACTACTACTAATAATAATAACAACTATAATAATAATATTAATACTACTACTAATAATAATAACAATAACAACAACAATAATAATAATAATATTAATACTACTACTAAAAATAGGCAGTCTAGGACTGCATGTAGCTACTGCTGTGAAGCCAGTAATAAAACGAATAGACTAATGAGTTTAATACGAAAAGAGAAAAAATAGAAAAAGGAGAGAAATGAAGGAAAGAAATTATGGAGAAAAGAAATGTAATGTGAAAAGAAAATGTTGTGATGGTGTAACAAAAATGATAATAAATATAACTTAATAATAAATGGTTAAAAAGAACAAAGTAGAGTGCAATTTAGAAAAGCTTGAAAACTAAATAACTAATTAGTACTAAATAGCACTAATGAAACAATAGAAAACAATAGAAATAGCACTATTTAGTACTATTTAAAATTAGTACTATTTCACACTTTTCTAAATTGCACTCTAAAGCTATAAATATATAACTTATATAATGAACCATAATAACAAAAATAAAAACAAACGTTTGAATCAAAGCTAAGAGTGAGATTTCAAGTGTTCACAAGTTTTACACAAGTAACTTAATTCAGTAAACGATATGAACGGAAATCGACAACAAACAACAGTCTGGCACAGCTCCCTTGTCTACACGAAGAGAATAACTACGTACGAAAATAACTGTTATTTAAAATTGAATCAACAACAACATTTGGTAATCGTAACCATGAATTATTTATTTGAGAGAACAAACTAATTGTAATAGCAATGTCTGTTTTAATACTGTGCTAAACAAGTAAATCGTCAACTGAACAACCACCTTAAGGTTCGGCGATCGTTTGCCTGGTGGAAATTATATAAAGACTGTCAACTGACCCTGAACAATTATTTACGAGAAAACACTGGACACATCAGCTGAAAGCTGTGCTTGATTCCTGATGCAGAAAAGCACAAAATCATTGTAAATAGAGACTAGAGTCTTACTTTACCTCACTCATATTAAACGTAAACATCGAGCGGGCATCGAGCACATGGAAGAACGCCGCCGTAGCTTGGACGTTGCAATCGATAAGAAGTCGCTTATTGATGCGAGTTGACAAAATCAACAAAATGTAGTCGAACCAAACGCCGGTCGAGACGAGAATAGAACAAAAATACATCTGGTATCATCGTGAAAAGGTTTTCTAGTCTTCAATCGTCTTCGCTCTCGTTCGAGTAATTCGACTCACTTCAATCGGATTTTCTGAACGAATCCGAATCAACCCGAAAATTTGGACACTTACGGACATTACGGACATACTTACTTACACACTCGATGGCATAGTAGCTACGCCTTTCCAGAAGGCAGTAGCTACAATAATAACAATAACAATAATATTAATACTACTAATAATAATAATAATAACAATAACAACAACAATAATAATATTAATACTACTAATAATAATAACAACAACAACAATAATAATAATAATAATAATATTAATACTACTACTACTAATAATAATAACAATAACAACAACAATAATAATATTAATCATATTCATTTTGAAATCACTAGTAAATCCTGCAATCTGATTGGCTAAAAATGGTGCGATTAAATCATTAATCATATTCATTTTGAAATCACTAGTAAATCCTGCAATCTGATTGGCTAAAAATGGTGCGATTAAATCATTAATTGCACTATTTTGGATCATTAATTGCACCAATTTTTTTATTTTTTTTATTTTCGCACAGAAACTCTAATTTTATTAAATTCAAACGATTCTTCATAAAAAGTAATTTGTAATTTAGAATGAAAGAGTTGTATTTCAGGAATCAAAATTATTCTTATTACTTATTGCAACTTACCACCTAAATATAACGAGTGTATTTGAAAAGATTTCAAAATGAATATGATTAATAGGTAATTGAACTGAGTGGAGTGCAATTTTGGTCTGAAATCATACTCGTGATAACAAATTGCACTCCCGCTACGCGGTCGTGCAATTTTGTAATCACTCGTATGATTTCAGACCAAATTGCACTCCACTCAGTTCAATTACCATTATTAATTGCACTATTTTGGATCATTAATTGCACCAATTTTTTTTTTTTTTTAATTTTCGCACAGAAACTCTAATTTTATTAAATTCAAACGATTCTTCATAAAAAGTAATTTGTAATTTAGGATGAAAGAGTTGTATTTTAGGCATCAAAATTATTCTTATTATTGCAACTTACCACCTAAATATAACGAGTGTATTTGAAAAGATTTCAAAATGAATATGATTAATAGGTAATTGAACTTCGTGTCGTGCAATTTTGGTCTGAAATCATACTCGTGATAACAAATTGCACTCCCGCTACGCGGTCGTGCAATTTTGTAATCACTCGTATGATTTCAGACCAAATTACACTCCACTCAGTTCTATTACCATTACTAATACTACTACTACTAATAATAATAATAATAAAAAAACAACAACAATAATAATATTAATACTACTACTACTAATAATAATAATAACAACAATAATAATAATAATAATAATTAATACTACTACTAATAATAACAATATCAATAATATTAATACTACTAATAATAATAACAATAACAACAACAACAATAATAAAAATAAAAATAACAACAATAATAATAATAATAATAATATTAATACTACTACTACTACTACTACTAATAATAATAACAACAATAATAATAATATTAAAGGGGGACTAGTACGTAAATCGTTCAAAATTTGATTTAGCTGAAACTTCACTGAAATAATCTCAAAGACACATACAATCACTGGTTAATTTTTTTCTCAAAAATTCCAATGGGAAGTAATACATTTTTATGAATCTTTAGAGGTGTCAGTGACGTCACTTACTCAACCCAAACTCAGCTCCATACATTTCTTTGTATTTTGTGATCAAAATATCTGAACGGTTTGTTCAGATCACAGCTCTGCACTGAAGAAAACTAGTCAAACAATCAATCCTAAGCACATATAGGGTAAGAAAACTCCTTCACACAAACGTTTAGCTTCATAGAAATAAAATAATTCAAGACATTAAACATGAAGAAATGTATGGAGCGAAGCCGTGATGATTGTTTGGGTTGAGTAAGTGACGTCACTGACACCTCTAAAGATTCATAAAAATGTATTACTTCCCATTGGAATTTTTGAGAAAAAAATTAACCAGTGATTGTATGGGTCTTTGAGATTATTTCAGTGAAGTTTCAGCTAAATCAAACTTTGAACGATTTACGTACTAGTCCCCCTTTAATACTACTACTAATAATAACAATAACAATAACAACAATAATAATAATACTAATAAGAATAACAACAATAAGAATAATAATAATATTATATTAATACTACTACTACTAATAATAATAACAATAACAACAACAATAATAATATTAATACTAATAATAATAATAACAACAACAACAATAATAATATTAATAATAACAACAACAAAAATAAAAATAATATTAATACTACTAATTGCCCCCGCAGGGTTTCGAAACCCGAGGAGGCATATATTGTAGTCCCCGCGTAATATGTAAATATATATAGTATATAGGGCAAATCTCGATTTTTCAACTTTACGACCGCAAAGGACCGCTGGGATTGTGACTGGTTGAAATAAACGCAGGCTCACTGTGTTTTATAACAGTACCGATCATCACCGAAAAAACATGTACGTCTTCAGATCCACAATATAAACACACTAAAAACTACTACTCAGAAGCTGAATACCAAAATACTGATGTGCGGAACTCAGAAGCTGAAGGAAACATTCCGTCACGAAGAAGAATGTGACGCCATGTTCCGGGGATGTTGGAACCACTCGAGGCGAAAGAAAGCCACCTGATTTTCAAAATGGGCCACAGTACACGGACTATACGAATATTTGTATATCTTAAGGTGCATTTTATGGTTCTTTTCGTCCTTTGTCTTTATCCTATTAGCAGAATATGTAGCATATTTGAACGGCATGCTTGTTCGAGCGTGGGTCTACTGTCTAAAGTCGTCACATGTGTTCTTGTATGTTATTTTCAAAAAGCCCAAGAATACACGAAATTGTTTTCGTAGTGAAAATTAAATGCATCGCAGATGTACATCAACAATTGTGTAGTTTTTGGTTATATTTACACTTGCATACTCGAGTATCGTAAATATAGAAGAGAAAATCTACTTGATACATGAATTGAAAGTCAATCTAATTACGCATGGATGCTCTGCCGAGTCACACAACGAGTGACCAAACAATGTTTTAGTCACGCTGCGATGCCAAGGGTTTTGCAGTATTTTCTGAAATAGTTCCCTAATGTAATTCTTTAGCTAAAATATAAGGAATTTAATTTGTTGTACTCGTTTGTAATCAATCAATGATTTTCATATAAGAGAATGAATTAGAATATTGATGAAAAACCTGACCTTCAGTAGCCTCCTATGCAGACGTTGTGTAGCGCTTCAGTGATGAAACAGAAATGTAACACGTATTTACAACCAAATATAATCTAGTTTACTTTTCAGATTAATTTATAGTTCCCAGTCAGTTTTTAAAGAACGGGGGCAGCTGTAGTGTCAACTATGACTAGTACTACTAATACTAATAATAATAACAACAACAACAATAATAATAATAATAATAACAACAATAACAACAATAATAATAATAATATTAATACTACTATTATTATAATAATAATATTATTATTACTAATAATAATAATAACAACAATAATAATATTAATACTACTAATATTAATAACAACAATAATAATAATAAGGATTTCTCCAACGGCCTGGTAACATAAAAAGTAGGAAACAATGTGATTATAGAGATTTTACAAACCTGCTTCTCTAAGTCTTTTTACTAACTGTGCTACTGTACTCCTCTTCTGTCCAATAGCAACATAGATGCAGTACAATTTCTTTTCTGTAGATAGAAAAGGATCTTAGTGATTGCAACAAACAACAGGACCCACAATGATAGGCAGCTTTTTGCTGCGAAGCCATAAGGCAGAGCAGCAGACTATTCTTGATGGGTTCCCTGTGTTTGATATGGTCGAGTGGGTACTGGGCACGTTAGTAACCGTGGCCTACTTCGATCTGTGGATTTCATTCGTGGGCTGGCAATGATTTTGTGACTGTAGTACTTTTGGTCAGTGGCAGTCCTCGTCGAGTCTCATGTTGCTTGGAATATCAAGCTTGCCAAACGAATGCTTAGCTGGCTTCAATTGATTCAAAACGGCGATCTTCCAAGTCTTTGGTTTACGCAGTTGGAAGCTTGCCATTTTGAATGAATCGATGCCAGGTAAGTGCTTGTTTTCTACAGTTTTATCATACATGTGTGTCAAAGTCAACTTTATTCATTGAATGAATCGATGCCAGGTAAGTGCTTGTTTTCTACAGTTTTATCATACATGTGTGTCAAAGTCAACTTTATTCATTGAATGAATTGATGCCAGGTAAGCGCTTGTTTTCTACAGTTTTATCATACATGTGTGTCAAAGTCAACTTTATTCATTGAATGAATCGATGCCAGGTAAGCGCTTGTTCTCTACAGTTTTATCATACATGTGTGTCAAAGTCAACTTTATTCATTGAATGAATCGATGCCAGGTAAGCGCTTGTTTTCTACAGTTTTATCATACATGTGTGTCAAAGTCAACTTTATTCATTGAATGAATCGATGCCAGGTAAGCGCTTGTTTTCTACAGTTTTATCATACATGTGTGTCAAAGTCAACTTTATTCATTGAATGAATCGATGCCAGGTAAGCGCTTGTTTTCTACAGTTTTATCATACGTGTGTCAAAGTCAACTTTATTCATTGAATGAATCGATGCCAGGTAAGCGCTTGTTTTCTACAGTTTTATCATACATGTGTGTCAAAGTCAACTTTATTCATTGAATGAATCGATGCCAGGTAAGCGCTTGTTTTCTACAGTTTTATCATACATGTGTGTCAAAGTCAACTTTATTCATTGAATGAATCGATGCCAGGTAAGCGCTTGTTTTCTACAGTTTTATCATACATGTGTGTCAAAGTCAACTTTATTCATTGAATGAATCGATGCCAGGTAAGCGCTTGTTCTCTACAGTTTTATCATACATGTGTGTCAAAGTCAACTTTATTCATTGAATGAATCGATGCCAGGTAAGCGCTTGTTTTCTACAGTTTTATCATACATGTGTGTCAAAGTCAACTTTATTCATTGAATGAATCGATGCCAGGTAAGCGCTTGTTCTCTACAGTTTTATCATACATGTGTGTCAAAGTCAACTTTATTCATTGAATGAATCGATGCCAGGTAAGCGCTTGTTCTCTACAGTTTTATCATACATGTGTGTCAAAGTCAACTTTATTCATTGCGGAAAGCATTCATGTCATTCATCAAGGTCAAGAACGATGTAGTGTTTATATGTCCAGTTCGGCAATGGAATACGTCTACAGTCGATCATATGAGTTGATTGAAAGAAGGAGACAGGATGTACTTGGATGTCCTTGAAAGACAAATCATCCGAGATACAGCCATGCTATCGCTGACTGCCAGTGATCGAGTTCATTGACATATTGTGGCAGCTACGGGAACAAATCAGTCACGCAAACAAACCAAATCAGGAACCACACATTGAATTCAATAGTCGATACATTGCAGCATTTCACTTTCTATTAGAAACAACTAGTATAATAATAATAATAATAACAATAACTACAATAATGATAATAATAATAATAATGATAATAATATATCATACATGTACATAGTCTTGATGCTCTTACAATGTCCTTCTAAAAATCCTACGCTAAAATAAACCTCATATGTACAACTTTACATCAGCTATAGATATCTATAACTTACTGATGTGGCTATCCTGTATACTAGTCATTGCTATATGCAAGTGAAATGCTGCAAGTAGAACTAGCTTAGGGAGTAAATTATAGTCTTTGTTAGAATGTATTCTTTATTTGCAAGGAGTTTATTTGTGGATAATTACATTATTTGAATGTTACTATTGATGGCTTCCTGTGTTTGTTTTGGGATATTACTATTTACTTGGTACATATCAATCAGTCAATGTGGTACCTAATACAATGTACTACTGTACCATTATTCATAAGTTTTTAAAAAAAATTTTTTGTGCATGTAACAGTTCAAAATGAAATCAGGCTGTATTGTAAGTTGTTTTTAAACTGCAACTGTAGTGATTGTGGAAGTGAATTGTGACACAGTTATAAAGTTATTACTTGGGCTTCCTGTGGAAAAGCCCAAGTCTAAAAATGCAGGTCATTCTTCATCGTTGTCTTTGGCCTCAAATCGCAAACTGGGTTCTAATGCGCATGCCCCCTGCGCCGGCCGCTGAGCAGTTGATCCAACGATCACACGATTCACGGATTATTCGAGGTACAGTTTGGTTCAAAGACGATCTCAAAGCACAAACTAAGGGGAAAATAGTTGACCTTACCATATCTGGAGGTCTTTTGGTGATACAAATGGAAAACCCGGCATTTTCTGGCGATGATTGACTCTTCAGTATGTAATGAGGTTGCCGAGTGATGAAACGAAGTTCTTGCCATAATTTAATGTACAAAATCACCGAAGGCTCTAGAATTATGTTTATGAAGAAGAAAACAACTTGAAATCCGCCATGTTGGAACCACGAGGTGATCATGAAAGACTGTCAAAGACTTTGTAATCAGTTATTCACTGTTTGTATTGTATTTATGACTAGCGATGTAGAAATACAAGAAGATACCATAAACATTTTTAAAATACTGCTTCAAGTTAAATCAACATATCCAAAGAATTAAGGATGTTTTTCGATTGTATTTTTGCCGTTTATATACCATTCCGTGAGCTGCTATTTTCGAATCAGGACAGTCTGCTTTAAATTGTGTAAGTAATACTGGCTAAAACTACTTGTACTTCTGTTCCCAGGACTTCTGTATGACGATACAAATAAACTTTTAGGTTTTACATTTAATCTATCAAAATAGCTTTATTATGAAGCCCAAATTCACGCTAGTAGAGCGTCTAGTTATTATTATTATAACTTGTTCCAAGTGTGCTAGGTGAAACAATGGATAGTGTCATTTACATACATTATACTCAGTTGAATGTAAACTATATTTTATGATGTCCAGTATTGTATAGTCATGTATTCTTTGATACAGAGTTGAACGTTGTACCTTGATTGGTTGAGTATTTTATCAATTATGATTTTCACGTAGTGAAGATCAATGATGATGATGATGATGATGATGATGATGATGAAGACTGATGATGATGTTGAATAAATGGTGCATGACACTAGCTATGTATTCATGTTATGCTCGACCTACAGTTGAATAATGCTCCTTCAGTTGATTGCTTGAGTGATTTAGATTATAAGATAGACAAGCTCAATTGGGTAGACAGTTCAGCGACAAAGTCTCTGTATCTGGGACGAGTTGGCTTTCAAAAGCATTCAGGTACATTCTGTCTCCTTCGGTTAATATTTGGTCGACTGTTCGACTCGTTCATTGACGAACTTGACATGACTGAGCACATAGCAGAGCTGAAAAACTCATAAAAGAACATTGTCTTCCCCTAGAAATGTCACTGAATCGTTCGTTACCTTGATGCTTCCATTATGGAATAACATTGAGTTTGACATGATTTACTGACTTATAACGTTGATATCCGACGAATTTCATCCAACGTGATCGATTGCACAACCCATGGCGTGCACCGCTGATCATAAGTACTGTGTGCTCCAAAAACCATCTCGATAACATGACTAATAAAAATCTTGATTTGTAGCCAATATCAAAATCCGCCACTGGAACCCCATCTCAACACAGGAAGCCCACCAGATTAGTTTCTGTGCTCGCTGTGCTCGCAGCAAAAATATCTAAATTAAATTAAACAAATTCTTCACAATCAAGTGCACTTACTGTCATCTGCGCCATCATTGAATCTCTTTTGGTTAATAATTGCATCAACAGCAATAGCTGTTTTACTGCAGAGAGAAATATTATGGTGAAAATGATACAGTATAAAACACATAACATGCACAATATTGAATGCTTCGGTCATTCTTTGCAAACAAATAGCGAGTGGGATTTAGAGAGACATTTTCAAATTTTATAGAAACCCTCTACTTTTCAGAGTATTGCAAGTATCGCTTGAATCCAAATACATGTATATCAAAATAAAGATCCATATTGATAACATTGCCTCTAGTGTATTCTTGATTAATAATTATTGTTACTTGACTATATTGTTACTCAATCAGATTAGCTTGTTAGTTATTTTGAGTTTACTTACATTTCGTATCAAACTTGTATTGTAAATATTTATATTTATTGTAAATGTTATAATATTTATAACTTAATTAATAGAGTAGGTATAATAAAATGATTATTAATTAGCATAAAGTGGAGCCTCTGAATCCATGGAGGCTGCCATCTTGATATGTGATGACATCACATGGTTTTGATGTATTTGGATTCATTTGAGCAACAATACTATGATCAGTAGACGTTCCTTTGAAGATTTGCAATATTCAATCCTTACCCAGTCTGTCTGTCACCAATAATAAGCTCACGCTGTCCTCGTCCAATTGGTACCAAGCTATCTACAGCTTTAATTCCTGTCAACATAGGCTCCTTCACAGACGTCCTAGGGATGATACCAGGAGCTTTTATCCCTACACGAGCTCTTGTATCAGTTGGGATAGGTCCAAAACCATCAATAGGATTACCTAAAGCATCAACAACACGTCCAAGCAGTTCCATGCCAACAGGGACATCTACAATGGCACCGGTTCTCTTGACAATGTCACCTTCTTTGATCAGTTTATCGTTACCAAATACTACAACACCAACATTATCAGCCTCCAAGTTCAAAGCCATACCCTGAAGAAAACAGTTTTAGTGATGCATGATGTAACTACAATAATTCAATCATTTCGTCTATGCATAAAGTTTAGTACATGTTGGAATTCACCCACAGGCAGAAATGACAGACATTAAAGGAGCACTCTCACAGATAATGAACCCCTTGAACCCCTCAGCGCCATTTTCGTATGATACGAAAATGGCGGATTTCTACTTACCACACGAGAAGGAAGAGTTTCTCTGGAGAACTCCGGACTTGCCATTGCTGATCCGTATCGGAATTCGAAAGGCGAACTTTTCACGTGTACTTTTCACGTGCGTTCTTGTCAAATCTAAGTAGTATCCCGTATGTAAACAATAACACGGCGCGCAATGCATTACCTGTGAGAGTGCTCCTTTAAGTGAATGAATAACAAACAATACAAACCTTGAGACCACTGGAGAACTCTACCATCTCCTCTGCCTGTATGTTCTTCAGGCCATAGACACGAGCAATGCCATCACCAATTGACAACACTTGTCCTGTTTCCTCAAGCTCAGCCTTGGGGGCAATTTCAAGGATTCGCCCTTCCAAGATGGAAGAGACCTCTGCTGTGCCTGAGACACACACACATTCAAGACATTAATACCATATACAAACCCTGTTAGCATGTTTCCTCAGAGCTTCTCATACTCATTAATTATACATGAGGTAACCAGCCAATCAAATGTGCAGAATCAGACCGTGTGATGTAACTGGAAAGTACGGAAAGTACTGGTGAGAGTAACTGGAATTTTTTTCCAGTAAACATTTTTTCCAGTTACTGGAAAAAAATGTATTCCAGTTACTGGAAACATTTCCAGTTACTCTCCCCAGTACTTATCATGAGGGACGATTAGAACTAATCGTCCCTCATGACTGTACACGAGTTTTTATCCCTCGTATAACAATTATCGGGATCTTGGACAGAGAAGAAGCAATACCACTCTGTCCAAATTCGCTACAATCTGAAAGCAGGCTCTACTCCATGCTACTCAAGAGTCCAACATATGTGGGATACCATGTCCTCGACTCTGCGCATGAGCAGAGCATATGCAAAGCCCAGAATTCTTGCTTTCCGGGCTAAAACCTTGGAACTCTTTATTTATTGCCTTTATGCCATTGCATGTAATAATTAATGAGTATGAGAAGTCGTTCCAAAGCCGATTCGCCTCGGACTGGAAACCCCATCTAGTCCTCATTCTCGGCTTTGAAACATTACTTCAAATAAAATGCCAGGGGCATCTATTCAGGGTTCTGGAGTTTGTTGGGGTCTTGTGTTTAATCGAGGCATAAGTATGCAAGTGATTCCAATCAGTTATTTTAAAGCATTCTGAATGAACAAGGTCCTAGAAGTTACAAGATCTACAAGTTGGTAATGAACAAGTAGTAGACTTGCAACATCTCAAACAAAGTGGTGGAACTTTGTCAGATATTCTATTTATTTATTTATTATTATTTTATTAAATCGTGACTATGATGTAAGTAATTTTCATGGTTAACAACAATAAAGGAGGCTTGCAAAAATAATGAAAAAAAATGCAATGGACATATCAAGCAATTTTATGCTGCAGCAACCGATACAAGAAGTCCACGATGAACTTCGTTTTCTTTTGTTTTTTTGCAATGTGGCAATATTTACTACAATCGCGACTATGATGTTATTTTCCAAGCATTGCTTAGTTTAATACATGTATGCAACTGTGCAGTGCTTACTTTTTGCAATGATTGTGGCAATGTTACTACATTAAATATTGTTATTTTCCAAGCATTGCTTAGTTTAATACATGTATGCAACTGTGCAGTGCTCGCTTTTAGCCTTTATTATACAAGTTGCATGACAAATTGCCTAGTGCACACCTACAAAGACCTAGGGGGTGTGAGATCAACATTTCACTGCCCTGGCATGCATTTCTCAAAACACACTTCAGTCCAAAAAACATAACCCATAAATCTCTGGACAAAAAGTATTGATTGATGAAGCTTTGATTGATGAAGCAATTAGCTGATATCGAAGTTACACTCCAATGACTCTGAACAAAGGTTTCAAGTCGAGGCTATCGGGCCAAGTTTTTGTTCTGACCCGATAGCCTCGACTTGAAACCGTTGTTCAGAGTCATTGGAGTGTAACTTCGATATCAGCTATTGAAAAGCTAGCCCATAAAATTTTCAAGTTGTTTCTTCTGATAATTTATATGGGTGACTTTTCAGGTCTGAGAAAGTTTTTGGGGCAGTCACCAGGAGAGGTAATAAAGTCAGACAAAGGGGGATGGGGAGAGGTGATAAAGTCAGACAGAGGGGGATGGGTAGAGGTGATAAAGTCAGACAAAGGGGAAGGTGATAAAGTCAGACAAAGGGGGAGGGGGGAAAGCTGTACATACTTATTTCAATCCAAGCACAAGGATTTTATCTGATTATTTTGTAAACTTAAGATATACATGTAACAGAAATAATAATAGACACCCATTATACAAGAAGTTCTTGTTGGAATTGACAAGAAATGCATTTGAACAATAGAATTATTACATTTCTGTACATTTACTGATTCACACATATTTTGCAGATCCCACCACTCCCCCAAGACATCCCATAACCTTAACCAATCTTTTCCCTCTTGAGTACCACAAGTGATAGAGGTTTAGTAGAATACGTACCAGCAGCGCTAGCACTTGCATAAGCTGGTTTGGATGTGGTAAGCTGTCTTGCTGCAGTCACAGCAGCTCCAAGAGAACCTCTGTAGACCTACAACCCACAAATAGGATTTTACACAACACAAACTATAACAGGACAACAAACTATCAATTACCTACACCTAACATCATATTTTACTTATTAAGACTTGTAATCACAGCTAAAAAAGTCTTTGTCATAAGAAATCATGATTCAGAGAAACAAGCCGGCGAACTTTCAGAAAACCGGCACCGTTCAAAGCCAGGGACTTTGAAATTCAACATGTGATTTAGCACATGGTTTTGCGCCCAAAAAAATTCCCCATATCTTGGATAAGATATTTTCACGTACCTTTGGCACATTTCTAGCAACATTTCTAGCTAAAGAACTTGATAATCGTAAAGAAAGCATGGTTTAGTTGAATCAAATCTACAACATTCACGCTGCCGCCAGGACGAGGACGACCAAGTACACTGATCACGTGGTACACTTTTAGAGGCGCGAACAGGATCTTGGGGGATTACCGCTGACATCTACAAAACAAATTGCAAAGCCTTATGGGAATCTTTCTTTTGCTTTGCGTCGGCCGGATACATTTTCACACGACATAATCAAGTGCTAATGAAATCCTTGCCTGTGTGGCGGCCCAAATAGGGAGGGAGACTGGGGAGAGAAGGGAAGGGGGAATAAGTCCCCTCAGAAGTCCATGAGGGCTCCTGGTCCCCTGCTGTCTCCCTCCTACTGGGCAGGCAGCAATCTCGTCCCCAGAGCCCACGTTCCTCTTGGTCAGCACCGAGAAGCTGACTGCCGGGCAGGCAGCCTTTAGGGCGCCCTGATCATCCCCAATATTTGTTTCAACCAATCACAATCGAGAATTCTCCCGTATCAAGACACTCTACTGTCACGAAAGGTGAATAGCGCTATCCACTGGATAAGTCTTAATATCCAACGGATAAAACTGATGCAGTTATCCAATAAATTCTATCTGTTGGATAAGACTTATCCGGTGGATAGCGCTATTCACCTTTTGTGCAACCGGGGCCTGATATTCTACGGTCGGTATCAGGACACTCTACTGTCCTGATATCATACATCACGGACAGTTATTAAAATGTGGTTCTAAATAAGAAACCATTGTATTTTTATATTACTTCTGGTCATTTTAAGGGAAAATATGTTTCATTCAAAAGGTAAATAAACGTTTTGAACAAAACTGCGAACGATTGAACTTTTCCCGCCACTTCTCAAACTCACGGACGCGTGCCGACAATATGCTAATAAGTTTGTATTTTGAAAAGATCGTCCTCGATGTTTTTAGTGAAATTCTTTCATTTCGGCGAAAAGAGTGGGATGATAATATATAAATATCATATGGATTGGATAAATGGGGTCGATATGGATTCTTTGGTAGTTTCATGTCATCGCAAGTAGCACTCAAGACTAGCCAAACAGTAAAAAAATTGGTCGAGTGCGTGATTCCGTTGAAAATAAATGCAGGAAGTGATCGGCAAACGGGAAGTGCTTTTTTGGGGTCATGCCGAAAAGATCAGTTCAGTTCAGTTCAGTTCAAAACTCGATAACATGACTGACACACAAAGACAAAAATAACTAAATCACTAAATCAACAAATAAATAATAAATAAACCAACAAATAAATAAATAATAAATATCTATTTTATTATCGCCATAACATACAATTTATAACAGTGTTTCACACAAAAATTGCTAGTTACACATTTGCACTGAAAGTATATACATGTAGCTTAAAAACAATCCGGCTCTATTTCTAAGAGGGCGGACAGATAGTCGACGATATCCGCCACTATTTCATATTCAACTGGACGCATCTCTTGGCAGATCTTATAACAAGGATTCTGTGGACAGTGGAGGCAGTTCCAGTTTAGCAAAAGACACCTTTTTTACTCGCAGCACCACTTTGTTCAATGCCTGTTGTCTTCTCTCCTGCTGTAACCAGTAAAGCATTTCTGTCCGATCGTGGCGAAGCTTTTCCAGGCACGGTCGACCCTAAAACAACAACCACTATTCAGTAACAATACAGTTATCTGCAATAGCTGCGTACTACAAAAATATCGCGAATATTTCCTTGACAAGGAAAACTTGCTCGTGTAGACGACAAAAACATCGCGAATTTTTCCTTGACAAAGAAAACTTGCTCGTGTAGACGACAAAAACATCGCGAATTTTTCCTTGACAAGGAAAACTTGCTCGTGTAGACGATAAAAAGCATCGCGAATTTTTCCTTATCAAGGAAAACTTGCTCGTGTAGATGACAAAAAATGGTCAATTATTCCTTTTAATATACCTGGAATGTAACGTCATCACCAAATCGTTTCTTTACCATTGAGACTGTTCGCTTTACTTCACGGTCCAGCTCAGACAGTTGCTACAAATATGAACAGTATCAGACTACGTCATTACAGGAATGAAAATTGGGTCGAGCGTCACCCTAGCCTGATTCACTCCAGAAAGGCTCCGAGCATATTGCTTGGTTGCACGTGACGTCATGGCGGCCATGTTGGTTCCCTTATAGGAAGCATTCCTTATAATATCACCAACATGGCCACTGCGTCTTTGTACTTTAAATTTCCAGGGAATGATTACAACTCAATTGGTAATCACGCACCAAGACTGCAATGCATCATGGTCTTGTCGCGTCGCAACTGATATTGGACATGATTCAATACCTTGTCGAAAGAATCGCGTGTTTTGGACTCCCGTATCCTTGACAACGAAGTCCCTGCATCACCTGATGAATATATGAATACGCGCAACATGAGTCATAACACTTTCAAAGAGCTAAAATGTCAATCATAAGCATGTATCCCAGTGATGCAATGCGCGCGGCTAAGTTTCAATATTCAGAATCAGGCAAGAGCAGATTTCGTACTTATGACTATGAAAAACCATGGACCATAAAATCCTTTTATCTATAGCGATATCATTACCTCTTTCGAAAAAGCGATTTGGATCTGAAGCTTTTCTTTCAAAGTCTTCCAATTTTGTCAACAGGCTCTCTCGTTCTATGATGGCCGTTGTGGCAACTTCCCACGCATTGATAGCCTAGTACATAAAAACAATCAATATTGGGCGTGGCAGTTTTCACATAATCACGTACCGTAAAATCGCGGTTGTAAAACCAACACACCACGTAATAGCACACCAACGTAACAACACGGTATCGCATGTTTCACACTCGTATTATTATTAGTAGTAGTAGTAGTACGAAAACGACTCTCTATACAGCTATTTCAAAAAAGGTTGGTGAAGGTTTTGTTGCATCTTGCATACCAAGCCCGAAATGCACTATGGGCAATGTGAATGGAATCAGCGAAAGGTCACAACAATATGGACTCTGGGAATTTTCCCAAACTTTGTCTTCGCAATATGGAGCCGGCATATTTTCTTCTGTATGTGCATGCTGACATTTTTTACATATGATCCACAATACATTTCGGGCTTGGTATGCAAGATGCAACAAAACCTTCACCAACCTTTTATGAAATCGCTGTATTCAGTGTAGCAGTTTACACGCTTTATTTGGCGGAGGAGCTTGGAGTAGTAGAATAGTCAACTAACTCCTGCCACTGTGTTACCATGCATCCGTATACAGCTATTTCAAAAAACGTTGTCTCGTACTTCGTGCACATTGCGTTTTGCATATGATTATACTGAGAATCATTTTTCTACTCACTGAGCTCAACATGTCGACAAACCAAATAACTTCCCATCGAAGCCAATCACTATATATGGTGGCGGCATGACTGCTTTATACACCTAAGGCGCATTTCAATCATCGAATACACAATGCAATACGCAAAGTGCAATACGCAATGTGCAATTCGCATGAAACACGGTCTCCCGTTCTATAAACTTCACGAATAAAGCGACTTTCTCTAATTTAGCGCCACAATTAGTAGCAATGCTAAATATTTTGACATTCAAATAAAGTTCGTATTATTATTACAAACTCCTCTGACCACTGAACTAGTTTTGATACTTACATCGCCCAGTTTATTCTTGAAGGAATCTCCGCTGTACTTGATTGCCATGTCTAGTCGTTGTACATCAGGCATGTAAAGTAACGTCCACAATCGCTCGAGCCGTTCTTGATAACCTAGGGCTTGACCCTAACGTATGCAAACATACACTTTACTGAATATTTATTTTAATCGTTTTGCCGGAAATTGTGGCAGAATTTCCTATTTGTACAACAAATAGGTAACGAACAGAACGGTGGTAGTTTGCATATAATTAGATAAAATATTCACATTCATTATCATCATCATCAAGATTTGGATCCTCGTAATCCGGCATCATCGTCATCAGTTGCAAACATAATCATAATGTTCATGCATGTAGCCGTTTTTCTTCGCATGCAACTGTTTGTTCGAAATGAAAACATTTGTCTTCCAATCATTATCCTATCCATTACGTCTCGCAGGAACTTTATATAACATTGCGATAGAATATATAAACCATTTTAAGAAAAGTAAAACCGACAGAGGCCAAACAGAAGGCCAGACAGAAGTCCTGACAGACACCAGACAGACGCCAGGCAGACGCTAGACAGACACCCGACAGAGGCCAGACAAAGGCCTGCCAGACAGACGCTAGATAGACGCCAGACAGACGCCAGACAGACGCCAGACAGACGCTAGATATACACCCGACAGACGCTAGACAGAGGCCAGACAGAGGCCATACAGACGCTAGACAGACACCCGACAGACGCTAGACAGACGCCAGACAGATGCTAGACAGACACCCGACAGACGCTAGACAGACGCTTGACAGAGGCCCGACAGACGCTAGACAGAGGCCAGACAGACGCTAGACAGAGGCCAGACAGACGCTAGACAGAGGCCAGACAGACGCTAGACAGACACCAGACAGACGCTAGACAGAGGCCCGACAGACACCAGACATATATTTTCCCTCTAAATTCCAATACATAATCAGTCCACAAGAAAAATTGAAAGCACAGGAATAAACTTTGGCTTACCTTACTAGCTGTAGACTTTGTCTGTACACTCGATGCTGTTAGACGTCCTGTTTGCACAAATGAATCCTTATTAGAGCCATCGTGAGACATAAGTGACTTTCTGTCAGACGAGCTGCTCTGCCGAGATCCCTGTGACATGGTTCGTCGGTCATACCCAGTCCCCGAAATATTATTTGGAGTCAAGGTATCCATCCCAGATAACAATTCTTCTTCTATAGAAATACAATGAAAGGTGGATATGATTAATGCAGCTGTAATATGAGGCAATAAAAAATTAACGAAGAAATAAACAGTAATCATAATAATCATCATCATCGTCAATGGATCATGGATGTGGGGAATGAGAGAAAATTATAATAATGAGGATAATGTAGAGATAACAATAATGTTGATAATGTAGTGGTAGGGTAGAAATCATTGATAACGGTGATGTTGTTGATGATGATGATGATGGTAGTCATAGTAACAATAATGTTGATAATGTAGTGGTAGGGTAGCAATCATTGATAATGGTGATGTTGTTGATGATAATGATGATGGTAGTCATAGCAACAATAATGTTGATAATGTAGTGGTATGGTAGCAATCATTGATAATGGTGATGTTGTTGATGATGATAATAATGATGGTAGTCATAGTAACAATAATGTTGATAATGTAGTGGCAGGGTAGAAATCATTGATAATGGTGATGTTGATGATGATGATAATAATGATGGTAGTCATAGTAACAATAATGTTGATAATGTAGTGGTAGGGTAGAAATCATTGATAATGGTGATGTTGTTGATGATAATGATGATGGTAGTCATAGTAACAATAATGTTGATAATGTAGTGGTAGGGTAGAAATCATTGATAATGGTGATGTTGTTGATGATGATAATAATGATGGTAGTCATAGTAACAATAATGTTGATAATGTAGTGGTAGGGTAGAAATCATTGATAATGGTGATGTTGTTGTTGATGATAATGATGATGGTAGTCATAGTAACAATAATGTTGATAATGTAGTGGTAGGGTAGAAATCATTGATAATGGTGATGTTGTTGATGATAATGAGGATGGTAGTCATAGTAACAATAATGTTGATAATGTAGTGGTAGGGTAGCATTCATTGATAATGGTGATGTTGTTGATGATAATGATGATGGTAGTCATAGTAAAAATAATGTTGATAATGTAGTGGTAGGGTAGCAATCATTGATAATGGTGATGTTGTTGTTGATGATAATAATGATGGTAGTCATAGTAACAATAATGTTGATAATGTAGTGGTAGGGTAGAAATCATTGATAATGGTGATGTTGTTGTTGATGATAATGATGATGGTAGTCATAGTAACAATAATGTTGATAATGTAGGGTAGCAATCATTGATAATGGTGATGTTGTTGATGATAATGATGATGGTAGTGATAGTAACAATAATGTTGATAATGTAGTGGTAGGGTAGCAATCATTGATAATGGTGATGTTGTTGTTGATGATAATAATGATTTCACCCTCACTCCAACAATCGTTATTTGAACCGGATGAGGGAAAATTACCAAACAAGGATCGAGCGAGGGTGAAATTGCCTAGGGTATGGCAGCAATCATTGATTATGATGATGATGATGATGATGTAGTGCTAACAGTGTGGATAATGACCTTCAATGATGGGATCTTGCCCCAGTCCACCTAATAAAACACTATTAGCGTTCCAAAAGCCTGCAGTGTACTCTGTTTTCTTGGCTTTGAGCTCTGTTAGCTTACATTCACGCTTTCTGCAAAAGATACAAAGTTACACAGATCAAGAAAATTGCTAGGTTTATTAGTCGGGCTTCCTGTGGAATGCCCGACTTGAAAAATGGAGGCATTTTTTTCCTATCCCTCACAAATTTAGGCGCATGTGCATCCAATTCCCCCCACTATCGAATGAACTCTGAAAGTGACTGAACAGAAGATTCAAGTCTATTCGAGTCTATTTATCGACTCAAGAATTGCACAATCGCTATCTTTCCTTGAAGTTCTTGTCGTGGAAGGTTTATATATGTCGTCAATGTCGGCAGCAAATATGAATCCAATCCAACCAAATACGTTCAACTCAAATCAATTTTGATATTGTTTACTTAGTTATGGGTTAGTTATGGGTTAGTTAGCACATTCAGTGAAATTTTCAGCGAAGAATTGCAATATGGCAATGTAAACAATCTACGTATATGGCAAACTATATCAACAGAAATCGACAACAAACAGCAGCCACGCCATTCGCGGTAGATCACAAAGATGACGAGCGTTCTGTTCGATTCGTGTCATTTGAGCAATCAGTTACAATCAGTCAAAATCATTTGAGCAATCAGTTACAAAGTCAGTACAAATTACAAAGTCCGAGTAAATGTACAAATGACATTTTAAAAATCATGAATAATTAATGAGGGAAATACAATAGAAATCATAAGCGTAGCAGACATCTGTAAATCGGATACAGAATCGTCCTCATTTGCATTCAACTTTAACTTGGATTTTCTCGGCCAAACTGTTTCCTATCATCCAAATTATAGTAAAACATCCACTTATACATCGTTGGATTTTTTAAGTAATATACAATATTCGCATCCGATCTGTATGGGATTTACAATCTCTCGCCTACGGCTCGAGTTTGTAAATCCCATACAGATCGGCCGCTCATATTGTATCTATTACTTACGAACTGTAACTGAAACGAACTAATATTGGAAGAAAGGCGAAGAAGAAAATGGTCAAAAATAACTTGATAGATGCCCGGAGGTGAACGATCAAGGTCATCAAGGAAAGCACACAATAAAATATTTATGAAGTTTATTCCTCGAAAATTGTGATTATTTTCAGACTGTATTAGGGAGGGTTCATATTTTATGCAGATGGGGGACTATGATGTTTTTTATTTTTTTCCCTTACATTTTTTTGGAAGCCCCCCTCTGATGTTCTAAGTGAATTTTTTCTGCCCCTCCCCCCTCCCCCTAATGAGATATCCTGCAAACCATGGTAAAATACCATGACCCCCCCCCCCTCCCCCCCTGTTTAACTTTAAAAACTCCTCTAAAATGGCTGATAGAAGCATTTTTTGAGTCTCAACATTTAACATTTTATGTCATTTGCATTATAATTAAATAATAAATTATATTTTCAAAAATCCTTTACTATTAAAATTGTCATTGTAATTGAAGGGATAGACCTTACTGATGATAGTATTAGTCAGGATACATGTATTGTACCTGGTTTGAATGAGTTGTACAGTGTCAGGTCTAATCTCATCGAGCGGTCCTTCATCCTCTGAGTCACGTTCAGAGTCATAAAGATGATACAACATGGAGAGAAAGTCGTTATCCTTTAGAAATAAAAATTGAGTTGAACATCATAATGTTATGTAAATAAATGACGGGGTCAAGTGGAGAGGGAGGGGAGAGAGGGGGGAGAGGGGAGAGGGGAGAGGGGAGAGGGGGAGAGGGGAGAGGGGAGAGGGGAGAGGGGAGAGGGAGGGGAGGTCAAAAGGGGGGAAATAGCATGAAGAGAAAGGAGTTTTCCTTTTGAGATAAAAATTGAGTTGAAAATTATGTTTTGTAAATGTTTATTAATAGCTCTAATGACTGGTTGGAGAAGAGTGAGGTGTCAAGTGGGGAGGGGAGGGGAGGGGAGAGGCAAAGTAAGAGGCTACAGGCTGACCTGAGTAGAGATGTATTTAAGGTAGTCATCAAAGTTAATCGTTGATCTCCACCAAGCCAACCACGAGTTGTAAGATTTGCTGTGAACGCCACTCTCTTCCTTTTTTCCAATCTTGGCCTGAAAGGCAATGCATTCCGAACATTTCTTTACAACATATTGAATCACTAGTTACAGCCGAACCTCTCCACAACGGCCATCTTGGGACAAAATATTGTGCACGTTGTGTAGAGGTAGCCATTGTGTAGAGGTGGCTGATGACTGTAGAGGTGGCCATTGTATAGAGGTGGCCATTGTATAGAGGTGGCCATTGTATAGAGGTGGCCATTGTGTATAGGTGGCCATTGTGTATAGGTGGCCATTGTATAGAGGTGGCCATTGTGTAGAGGTGGCCATTGTATAGAGGTGGCCATTGTGTATAGGTGGCTGATGACTGTAGAGGTGGCCATTGTATAGAGGTGGCCATTGTATAGAGGTGGCCATTGTATAGAGGTGGCCATTGTGTATAGGTGGCCATTGTGTATAGGTGGCCATTGTATAGAGGTGGCCATTGTATAGAGGTGGCCATTGTGTAGAGGTGGCCATTGTATAGAGGTGGCCATTGTGTATAGGTGGCTGATGACTGTAGAGGTGGCCGGTGTGTAGAGGTGGCCATTGTGTAGAGGTGGCCATTGTGTAGAGGTGGCCATTGTGTAGGTGGTCATTGTGTAGAGGTGGTCATTGTGTAGAGTGTAGAGGTGGCCATTGTGTAGAGGTGATATTGTGTAGAGGTGGCCATTGTGTAGAGGTGGCCATTGTGTAGAGGTGGCCATTGTGTAGAGGTTGATATTGTGTAGAGGCCATTGTGAGGTATTGTGTAGAGGTGGCCATTGTGTAGAGGTGGCCATTGTGTAGAGGTGGCCATTGTGTAGAGGTGGCCATTGTGTAGAGGTTGATATTGTGTAGAGGTGGCCATTGTGTAGAGGTGGCCATTGTGTAGAGGTGGTCATTGTGTAGAGGTGGCTATTGTGTAGAGGTGGCCGTTGTGTAGAGGTGGCCATTGTGTAGAGGTGGCCATTGTGTAGAGGTGGCCATTGTGTAGAGGTGGCCATTGTGTAGAGGTGGCCATTGTGTAGAGGTTGATATTGTGTAGAGGTTGATATTGTGTAGAGGTGGTCATTGTGTAGAGGTTGATATTGTGTAGAGGTGGTCATTGTGTAGAGGTGGTCATTGTGTAGAGGTTGATATTGTGTAGAGGTGGTCATTGTGTAGAGGTGGTCATTGTGTAGAGGTTGATATTGTGTAGAGGTGGTCATTGTGTAGAGGTGGCCATTGTGTAGAGGTTGATATTGTGTAGAGGTGGCCATTGTAGGGAGGTTTCATAAATGAATAAATGTATGGGCTGGCTTGGGACAAAATCCCTGACCAATACAGAAAGGTGGCCGTTTTGGGGAGGTGCTGTGAGTAGAGGTTCAACTGTATACTATATCATACCTGTAAAATGTCCTCTCTTCCTAAGCCTCCAAATTTAGGACTAAAAAATCATATCAATTCAATAAGTACAATGTTACTACCAGGGGCTGTATTGAAGAAACATCAAAAAGTTTGAACAAAGACAACAAAGCTGTTAAAACTTTACTGATAACTCTCAAAAGTGAACTTGTTTTGTGCACCAGCTTCTTCACCAGCAGTGTTGTCATCAGGACTCGGTAAAGACAAAACAGAAGTCATGTATTAAATATATGTCTTACTTGTTTCTCCAATTATCTGCTGTGTCGTCCCCCCATGGGGGTTGAATTTCTCGGTGCAGTCTGCTGTTCATTATGCGTTCACTTTTGGATTTCAGCAGCGATGTTGACGCATTGCATAAAGATAAATCCACCTCTGTAGCACATTTCTCAACGTAGGAATCCTAGATAATAATAATAATAATGACACAAAAGACCATTCTGTAAGTACTGAGTTGTATTGATGGTAACTATGATGATGATCGTGAAGATGACAAGATGGTGATGATGATGATGGTGAAGATCATAAGGGAAACTATGAAAAATAACGATTATGATAATGCACCCTGTGGTGGAGATTGTTATGACAAGGATGATAATGATCATCATGTTCATGATGCATTCTCGTACCCAGACCCTTATCAGCTTTCTAACGAAAAATCAAAGGCTCTGGTAAGAGACAAACCGGAAGACCCAGATTCTAGGTCGTCAGATATGCGCATGCTCAATATTTTCTAACTTAACTGAAATGTAGATGAAGTTTTGTTAGAGCATCGACGAGAACTTCGCCGAAGTCCACCATTTTGTCATCGAAAGTTAGAAAATATTGAGCATGCGCCTTTCTGACGACCTAGAATCTGGGTCTTCCAGTATGTCTCTTACCAGAGCCTTCGATTTTGTCGTTAGAAAGCTGAGAAGGGTCTGGGTACGAGAATAGTTCATGATGATGGTGGAAATGATAGTGATGGTGGTGATGACGATAATAACAGTGATGGTGATGGTGCAAGTAGTGGTGAAGATGGTGGTGATGATGATGATGGTGATGATGATGATGTAAGTGTTGGTGAAGGTGGTACTAAAATTCTTGCAACATTTGCAGTCACCCCTTGTGACAGTAAACATGACCATGTACCTTGTCAAAGAGAAGGTAGTCAGTGTTTATAGTTCTAATGATTTCTTGGTAGACTTCCCTGATCTCTTCACCAATAAATAAATTTCTGTCCAGCCATTTCACAGTCAGTGGATCAATCTAAAGATAAATAAAATGAAAACAAAACAAAAATTTGATTAAAGATTTAGGAATGAAAAGTCACATTGAATGAATGAATGAATGAATGAATGATTGAATGAATGATTTCAAGAATGAATGAATGAATGAATGAATGAATGAATGAATGAATGAATGAATGAATGAATGAACGAATGAATGAATGATTGAATGAATGAATGAGTGCAAATGATGAATGGATAGAAAATCCTATGATGTGAAAGAAGAAATGATAAGTGAATCAAAAAATGAACAAATGAATGATATTTAAGTGAAGGAATAATAATTGTCATTAAAAAAATTAAAAAATAACACGTACTTTATTTGAATCAATGAATGAATGGATAATTGGATGGATGGGTAACTGGATAGATAACTGGATGGATGCAACGAGTGAAAGGAAGAAAGAATGAATAGATGGATGAATGGGTAGATGAACAAAAGAACAATAAATGATGAGAAAAATATGGAAGAAGAAAGGACAGATGAAAGTGGTTGGATAACATAATAAATAAAAACAACAGAGATTTAAAATCACACTTAGTATAATAATTTAATAATAATAATAATAATAATAATAATAATAATAATAATAAATTAATATTTATATTGCGCGTATTACATAGGAAGATGTAAAATCAAAAGTATGTAAACTAGCTGTCCACATTTGTCCATACCTGTCCAGTTAGATCATTGTATATTGTAGGATACTTTTGTAGAACCAAAGAAGACTTGTTGACTCTGTTGGACACTCTAACATCCGATGCACGCACCACAGACTGTTGATGTGAATAAATACAATAGTCTCACGTTATTCATGGTATATCACAGAAATAAAGCACAGCAATCATTACCTTGTCAGGAAGTCTAAGGGAGACAACTGATGGCTGAGGGTGCTGGAAAAAGTAATGGAGTAAACTTTCAAAAGTAGTGGGAAAATGAAGTAGTGGGAAAATGAAGTAGTGGGAAAATTATTATTATTAAAATGAAGTAGTGGGAAAATGAAGCAGTGGGAAAATGAAGCAGTGGGAAAATGAAGCAGTGGGAAAATAAAGTAGTGGGAAAATGAAGTAGTGGGAAAATGAAGTAGTGGGAAAATGAAGTAGTGGGAAAATGAAGCAGTGGGAAAATGAAGCAGTGGGAAAATGAAGCAGTGGGAAAATGAAGTAGTGGGAAAATGAAGTAGTGGGAAAATGAAGAAGTGGGAAAATGAAGTAGTGGGAGTAAAGCCAGGAATGGAAGGGAAGAATGCAAGTAAGAATAAATGAAAAGTGGAGTGAAGGATTGAAGATTGAGAGACAGTCTCAGCCAAGATGTTACTTACTTCTTCTCCAGTAAATTCTGTTATGCTATACAAAAAGAAATACCAGAATAAAGAACTATTAACATGATAACACTCTCAAACTTGTTGAGACTTCCGACACCTACTTATCATCAACTATGGTAGGATCCATGGCAACAGAAGATGCCTTGGAGGAACCAATCACTGATTCTGTTTCTTGACACTTCTCATCATTCTTGTCTATATCTAAAGACTCATCTTGTTTCTTATCTCGTTTCTTGACACTGTGATGAGCTAGTGCCTGCCATTAAACAAAACATAGATCTCATCAATTGATATATTATATATACTTTCCATCCATCCCTTCATTTCAATCCATCCCTCTATCTGGCCATCCATCCATCCATCTATCACCCTTCTACTCATCAATCCATTCATTCTCCCATCTTTCCATTCATCCTCTCATTCGTCCATTCTTTTATCCTTATCCTACATTGTTATGACATTTATAAATTGATTGATTGATTGATCCATCCATCAATAAATTCATCCTTCATCCTTCTATCCATTCATTCTTCCATCTTTCTAACCATCCTCTCATCCATCCATCCTCTCATCCATCCATCAGGACTCTCATCCATCCATCCTCTCATCCATCCATCTGGACATTCATCCATCCTGTTCATTCATTCATCAATAAATTCATCCTTCTACCCATCTGTTCATTCATTCATCCATCCTTCCATTTGGCCATTCAGCTATCATTCCCATCATCCCTTTATTCATTCATTTTCCATTAACTCATTTTTTACCTGAAGCAATGGAGGTAAAGCACCACTTTCCTTTTCATCTTGTAACTTCTCATGCTAAAAGAATCACAAGATGCTATTAGTAAGAACAAATAATGAAGAATGAATGTAGGGCCAAAATAGAAAATATCCTGGCCACTCTTACACCCGAGTACTCCTCCTCCCCTTCCTGGGGATATATTAATCAAGGAGGTGCTCACCAAAGAACGTCCAGATCTGGATGTAAGAAGTCTCTTTAAATCATGGTTGGCATAATCAAGTGTTCCTGGCCTGTTAAATAAAATATGGTTCAGTTTGAAATAAATAAATAAATGATAAAATTCCAGATCTAAAGTGTACATACTCTGGTTCTTTGACAGACACTCGTCCTTCTGATTCTTGAGGAAGGTAGCTTTCCTGAAAGGCAAACCCAGAAGGTTTGATGAATGCAAAAAGTAATAATAATAATCATAATAATAACGGTTTATTCACAGTATTTCTACATGGTAGCTCTACATCTGTGAATAGGAAACTAAACTTAAAGACCAAAAGTTGTGCAAAACTAGACAAACAGCCAATGATACTGATGTCACTGAAATGGGATGGCGAGAGGACCAATGTCCTTGGTGTCAAAAAAACGTGAGTTTTTCATCAGCCTAAACATCGATTTACAGTGTCGACACTCGAACCGTGAACACTTCAAATTTTTTTCAAAGTTTTTTTTCGAACTTTCTATTGCCTCATAGCCTCTCAAATGGAGCATGGACTTTAAATACACTTAGCAATCAAACTAAATAATTTTTCTGATCAGTTTGCTCAATTGATAATTTATATATATGTCTTAGAAAAAAACCTACTAGGTGTTCACGGTTGGAGTGTCCATACTGTAATTGTTCACATCCTGATTGATAATGATTGTGTGAGTGGATTTCAGACATGAGCATTAGATAACTTCCAGTCAACATCCAGTACATTTTATTTTTTTATTTTTTATTTTTTTGATTGCCATAATTAATTACATATTAATGTATTACAATATAATTATTGGAGATATTATGGCGAGAAGGATTGATAAGAAGCCGTAAGACTTATTATTACAACCAAACCTCCTCCTCCCTACTAAATTTACTTATAAAATAAGCATGCATGACTACTAATACATAATATATCACATATATATTAATATATTAACTAAATGTTTTAAGTCATAAGAAGAACGAAGACAAGTTTTTAAGTGTTTTGTGAAGGATAAGTACGAAGTACTATTTACAATGTTATTCCCAAGAGAGTTAAAAAAGATAGGGCCTTGATAATTAATAGAAAACTGACTTATTAATAACTCTAACAATTCACTTTTATAGAATCACTAAGCGGGAAAGATTAGAAGGATAAGTGCTTGCCCAGAATTGCCATTAATTATGTATGTTCTTGATTTCTGCTAGTACTTTTAAGTACTAAAAAGTAAAAAGTACTAGACTTACCTGAATCTTGTCTACGCTGCTAGACCTTGGAAGACCTTTTCTTCCTACGTCTGTAATATCATGAAAAACAGCATGTGATTTAATCAACTTTGATGAAACAACTACTTTACCAGTAATCACAAAATCGAAAATCTTCAAAGCTTAAAATTTGAGACAAATAATACTTAGAAATACGAAATATCTATACAAGACTATAGAGAAAACTATAACCTGCTGTATTTAGGTTGATTTTTAACCGAATTTCTTGCATTTTAATCTTTGAGCACACCACAGGGAGCCCACATTTTAATGATTGCTTTTACGTGCACACCGAATGCAATAATGGTGTTCATTGTCATAGCCTGCGTGCAGACGTCCTCTCTCCAATTCGAAAATAGGAAGAGAGTCGATCTCTCTCTCAGATTACTCCTGGTTGAGAGCAGAGCGGCTGTACACAGGCTATCATTGTCATTGTTAATTGTCATTGTTCTGTGGGACTACATTTGTAGCCTCTCATACAGGTGAAAATGCTTTTGTGTTTCCAGAACAATGGAGGTTTCTTGGTGTTGCAGAACACCAGATGACGTTAGACAATGAACTCAAAGAACGAGAAGAATGAACTTGAACCAAAACAATACCCTGCATACAAAGAAACCTAACCAAGAATACAATGCAGACTGTAGCACCAAGAAACACCCAGAACAATGGCAATTGAAATTGGACACCATTATTGCATTCGGCCCATCTGGATTCTGTTTGTGATGGAACTCAGACCATAAATAGATGTAATAATACTCTAGTGAAGAATTCGTTTCAGGTTTTCACAAATTGAGTGAGAACATTGACTTTGAGTGTTGTCCTATTTGTATGACACCACAGGAAGCCCAAAATTCCGAAGACAAAATCATTACATTACATAAAAAAAGAATACCTATATCTGCTTCTGAGATCCCAAGTTCCTCCAGTAATGACTCCCCTACTGGCAGGTATGGTTCTGATATGCACTATGATATAATAAATCAGTCATTCTAAGGCACAAAGTAGGTGAAGTATGCAGAGTATGTGAAGTATGTGAAGTATTTATGGCATTTGAAGTAGTGTTTCAAATTGCTGTAAATTCTTACTAAAGGACACCTCTTTTGCCTAAAACTGTTGTTCAAAGTTTGGGGTGTGTCTTATCGTATCATAGATGGATAACTTACAGTATACACAGTGAAACTCACCTTTTCATTCAGACTGTCATCTTCTTCAATTACACTAATTAAAAACAAAATTCACATGATTTCCACAACTAATCCTGATGCATTATGTATTAACCACTGTATTATCAAGTGAACACTCAGGACGTGTGCCTGGTAAGTTTGCAGTAGACTTCTGTAAACATCAAATATGTTGAACATAGCTTCTTTGATGTCTTGAGTCTAATTGAGCACACTACAAGTCGTGAATTTAGTCTCAGATGAAACCCCTGGCCCCGGTTGCATGAAAGGTAAATAGCGCTATCCAACGGATAAGTCCTATCCAACAGATAAAATTTATTGGATAACTGCATATCAGTTTTATCTGGTAGATCTACATGTATAGCGCTATTCACCTTTCGTGCAACCGGGGTCAGGATGTCATGACATGTTTGCTAAATCTTGCATCAAACACATCCATGTTATTTCATTATTGCTTACCAACATTGGCATTACTACGTGACTGCCTGAGATAAAAGCGCATCTTCTAGTTTGCAACATCTACATGTAAGAAGCCACTTTCTGCATATTTGTTGTATATGATTGACAGAAGTCTATTGCAAGCTCACCAATCACAACTATCGTCTGGTCATACAGTATTACAGAGAGTACATACATGTACATGTAGTAATCATTCTGATAATAGAACTTTGACAATGATTTCTGTCAATACACATATACCTTTAATTCAATAAAGGTTGTCGAGGACATCAGTCCATAGGCGATAGGCTATATGTCGTTTCAAGACCGAACTGCATTATGGTTACAACTTGAATGACATGTATGCCAGAAATATTTCATAAAATTCAATTCAAAAATTGTCTTGATTCAATATGTTACCATAATGCAGTTCGGTCTTGAAATGATGTATAACCTATCGCCTATGGACTAAAAAGGTATGAAAGGCTGTATGATATCGTACCTATTTCAATTTCAACAGATCAAGACACATTTTGAATTGAATTTTATGAAATATTTCTGGCATACATGTCATTCAAGTTGTAACCATAATGCAGTTCGATCTTGGAACGACCTATAACCTATTACCTATGGACTGATATCCTCGACAACCTTTTTTGAAATAGGTGTATATAGTAATTAGTGAATATGATGACTTACACTAACTGCACAGACAGATTATCACTTGTAACAGTTTCTGCAACTAGAATAATGAGTTATTTGGTCAATCAGTAGTTTATTGGTTTGCGGCATTCAACTACACGTTTGTCATAATTGACAGCACCAATGACCTCACCATTATTTACTGATATCATTAAAGGCCAAGTAAACACTGGCAACAAAACCGTGCAACTTGTTGGGCAACGTTAACATTGCAAGATACAGAGTGATGTGCGTTTCTTTTACTACTCCACACTCAACCCTGAGGCCTCACCCAACAAATGTTAAGACTTTGTTACAAGTAAAGTTGCAAAATTCTGTTGCATGAAGTAGCGAGAACTTCTTCTTTTTTTGCAATTGCAACCATGACAATTTGTTGCAAGAGAAGTTGTACATGTACATGGAGTAACAACATCGCTCTGCAACTTGCAACACAACAATGTTGCATAACAAGTTGCACAATGTTTTTGTATGATATACCGGACTTTAACCACTGCCGCCATTATGTCATGATGTCACAATCCATCACCATACATCATCATCATCAACACCAACTGTCATTATGTCCCCTGATTATGGTGTTATTTTAGACACCATTACAATAAATCACCATCACAATGCATCATCATCATCATCATCACTGTAATATACATGTACATGTACCCACCTACCTGGTGGTGGTGTACATCATCATCATCATGATATCATTATACATGTACATGTACCCAGTACCTACCTGGTGGTGGTGTACTTTTAGACACCATTACAATCAATCACCATCACAATCACCATGCATCATCATCATCACTGTAATATGATATCATTATACATGTACATGTACCCAGTACCTACCTGGTGGTGGTGTACTTTTAGACACCATTACAATCAATCACCATCACAATCACCATGCATCATCATCATCACTGTATATATGTATCATTATACATGTACATGTACCCAGTACCTACCTGGTGGTGGTGTAATTTTAGACACCATTACAATCAATCACCATCACAATCACCATGCATCATCACACTGTAATATGATATCATTATACATGTACCAAAGTACCTACCTGGTGGTGGTGTACTTTTAGACACCATTACAATCAATCACCATCACAATCACCATGCATCATCATCATCACTGTAATATGATATCATTATACATGTACATGTACCCGGTACCTACCTGGTGGTGGTGTACTTTTAGACACCATTACAATCAATCACCATCACAATGCATCATCATCATCACTGTAATATGATATCACTATACATACCCAGTACCTACCTGGTGGTGGTGTATCATTACAATCATCACCTCACAATCACAATCACCATGCATCATCATCATCACTGTAATATGATATCACATGTACATGTACCCAGTACCTACCTGGTGGTGGTGTACTTTTAGACACCATTACAATCAATCACCATACATCATCATCATCACCATCATTATACATGTCATGTACCCAGTACCACCTGGTGGTGGTGTACTTTTAGACACCATTACAATCAATCACCATCACATCACCATCATCATCATCACTGTAATATGATATCATGTACATATACCCAGTACCTACCTGGTGGTGGTGTACTTTTAGACACCATTACAATCAATCACCATCACAATGCATCATCATCATCACTGTAATATGATATCATTATACATGTACATGTACCCAGTACCTACCTGGTGGTGGTGTACTTTTAGACACCATTACAATCAATCACCATCACAATCACCATGCATCATCATCATCACTGTAATATGATATCATTATACATGTACATGTACCCGGTACCTACCTGGTGGTGGTGTACTTTTAGACACCATTACAATCAATCACCATCACAATCACCATGCATCATCATCATCACTGTAATATGATATCATTATACATGTACATGTACCCGGTACCTACCTGGTGGTGGTGTACTTTTAGACACCATTACAATCAATCACCATCACAATCACCATGCATCATCATCATCACTGTAATATGATATCATTATACATGTACCCAGTACCTACCTGGTGGTGGTGTACTTTTAGACACCATTACAATCAATCACCATCACAATCACCATGCATCATCATCATCACTGTAATATGATATCATTATACATGTACATGTACCCAGTACCTACCTGGTGGTGGTGTACTTTTAGACACCATTACAATCAATCACCATCACAATCACCATGCATCATCATCATCACTGTAATATGATATCATTATACATGTACATGTACCCGGTACCTATACCTGGTGGTGGTGTACTTTTAGACACCATTACAATCAATCACCATCACAATCATCATGCATCATCATCATCACTGTAATATGATATCATTATACATATACATGTACATGTACCCGGTACCTACCTGGTGGTGGTGTAATTTTAGACTTCATTAGAACCTCCTGTGGGAACATCCCATAATAATAATCTGGATTCATGGAAGGCATCTGTTTCTGCAACTTTAAGCGGTGCAAAAGGAAAGGGTTATCATTTAATATATAGCACACTTTTAGACTATGATTGTGTATATAATCGAATATGCTTTGCAAAGCTCACAGAGCTAGAGAGATAGACTTCTCAATAGTAAACAGCTACAAAACAAATATCAAATATTTTCTCTAACTACAATGCTGATCAGACTCATAGTAAACATACATGTAATAATATTATATTATATAATCAGTGAGTTAGGACATACAATACAATCACTCATGATGTGAAAGTACAGAAACATAGTGTAACAAGCATGCAATATTGCTGGCAACAATTTCAGCACGTGTCTGTCTACCTCATGAAACATGCAGCACGCAACGTTGCAGAAGTGGGATCACATTGTTTAGTCAATAACCTGAGCCACAACAACTGTGTACACATGCTGCAACAATACTGTGCACAATATTGCATCACGTACATGTATCTGTGCCATGAAATAAACTTACATCACTAATTTCATTTTCCATTCTACGTTGTAAGAGTTCCTCTTTAGTGAGACGAAACTTGTTTTTTTCTTCCACCTGCCGTACCTACATTGGTGCAGTTCAAAATACGTCAATAAATGAATCAGTTGGAATAGTATGGTAACTCATGGGGGGCTAATAACTGGGATTTTACGTTATTTTGTTTGTTTATTTATTTGCTCACCACAAGTGGTTTGTAGGACTTTCGCAAAGCAGCTGCCCCACCAAGCTTCAACACAGAAAAACCTGTGCTTGAAATGGTGCTGCCATCAGAGGGGTTCTTCATGTCCATTGCTAGATTGCGCCTGATGCTCAATACATTGAAACTATATCATAACACAAACAGAGATTCAATCCAATATCTATAGACAGAAAAGACGGAAAAGTGACGCACATGACCACTGCTTAGCTTGGTTTTGTGTCACATTTAAACACGTATACACATGCAGTGCTCGGGGAAATTATTTGAAGGGATTTATAAAAAACTTGGTCCATAACTTACAGTACAGACCTCACACTCGGTTAATATAAGAGGAACTGTATAGATATTCTAAGGAATAAATATTAAAGCTCTTTGGATTACCTCTTGTTGGCTTCCAACGCTAGCTGCGTTTTAAGTCTACTCATATTGGCAGAAACACTAAACACACCACGATGGTAGAGAACTGTTACAAAGAGAATTAGTTCATTTTATTGACTGTTGACAGTAATAAATAGTAGGACTGGAGAATAGCTACAGGATCTCAAATATAGCTCAATTGTTTGCCCTTTGTCAGAGTTTTTCATACACTGGTCTGAGATGAGCACTGGAGTCTTACAGGACCAAGACTGAGTCAGGTTCATACAGTAAAGGCTGTCTTGCAGTCAGTTGCAAAGTCTTGCTTGTACCTTTCACCACCCCAAATTAATGCAATATCTGCATCCTGTCTATTTCGTATAGATCTGTCTCCAGCCCTGAGCCCATTCCACAAGTTACACATGTAACATTGATAGCTCATTGTATAACTACAGCATACTCTGTAGTTTTAATTGCACAG
Organism: Actinostola sp. cb2023; assembly: GCA_033675265.1. NCBI lineage: Eukaryota > Metazoa > Cnidaria > Anthozoa > Actiniaria > Actinostolidae > Actinostola > Actinostola sp. cb2023. The sequence goes on from JAUJYZ010001082.1 coordinate 514,058, forward strand.
AACTTACTTTGGGCCTTGTCTAAGAACTTGACAAACAATCCTTGAGCAAGACTAACAATTTCAATTGCTAGTCGTCTGTGGAGAGAATACAAAAAAATAATGAATATACAGTACTACACAGTGACCTCAGTTAGAGCCCATGTCATATGACTGTGAAAAACATGGTGTACGGCACTGTTATGATACGCATGGTCACAGCATGGATTGATTCGAAATCCTAAAATATCAGTGTTGTGGCACGGATACCGAATGGCTCATCCGTGCTGTAAGTGTTTCACAGTCATACGAAATCTACTCTAGATGACTGTATTATAAAGCACTGTGACAATTGAAAGTGTATATACTATCAGAAATAACAGCATTTTATATACTTTATTATAAAATAACTGATTTGACAAAGAATGCGTTCATGCCACAGCACAATGTTCTGTATGTTGAGCATGGCGTGTATCTCCTCACACTGGTGTTCTGGTCAGTCCCTATTTACAAAGTGCTCTAAAACTCAGGTAGCATGCGTGCATGTTTTATAATTCTTCAATGCAAAGTTCTTTAGACTGTCAATGTTTGGTACGATTTATGTTTAATTGTCTGACACAGACTATTATTAAAAATAAAATAGTGTACAATAAATCATACCTTTGTAATTCAATGTTTTGTTGGTGACTCTAAAAGAGGTGAATAAATAAATTATTGTCAAATACATGTATTGCCTGTAAGCCTTCTAACAATATTAAGACTATATGACGACGACAAAACAAATTCAATATATTATAATGACTTTGCACACAAACATCACACATACCAGAAATGGATCAGGAGGAATGCCCTTCATATCTCTCCAGATGTTATTGATCTCATTCATTATTACTCCAATCTAGAATATTTGTTCAATAAAATGCCAATGTATTAAAGGAAATCCTAGATTGCATTATGTACTTTCTCTAGATGGACCTTTTAAGCCAGACACCTCTCCAAAATAAACACCTTGTCTAGTCCCTGCTATAATGCTTAAATTACACTTTTACTAAGGGTGCGTTCGATTGACTCTATTCCAGAATAGGAATACATGGAATAAACACTTGGATGCTTTTATTTCAGCACATTTAAAATTCCAAACTGTTCCTTGTAACTTTGTTATGATACAACAAGGAATCGTTTCATTTTACAGTGGACAGTAGCTGCGTGACAGCGATTTAGGGATGTTATTCTGGCATGTTTTCCTATTCTGGAATAAGGTCAATCGAACGCACCCTAAATGTACATGTACATGTATGTAAGTTTGCTCTCTCTATCTAGTTACATGTGTATGTATACCTTATGATAGAGAGACACAGAGAGAGAGAGAGACAGTTGACTATTGCTGGCAATATCGTTGTGTCCATCACTGCAATTTATTGTTGTGGCAATTTATGATTATTGCAGTACACAACATTGCAGAGGTACATGTAGGAAGACACATGCTGGAATCGTGCATGTTGCCAGCAATAGTGTACTCACATGCATCCACAATCATTTTCTTGTTTCTATTTAGCCTACGAATAGCAGTTACCCACTGAAAAAACATCTTCGGTGGGTAACGGCTATTTGTAGACTAGTTTCTATTATACTCACAAGTTCTTGTTGGTCATTAATACTGAGTCCAGGAAGGATATCTTTTGGGGTCAGACGTGGACGTATTAGCTTAGCAAAAGAGCTAAAGGTTGCTGGGGGACCTTTGATGGCTTCCTAGTAAGAACAACAGGTAATTTCAAAGAAAAAAAAGGACCATTAGTATGGTAATTAAGTATTAATAAATTGGCTCCTGTACTAGTTTATAATATATTATTTATGCAAATTAGGACAAATTTGTATGGGAATTACAAGCTGGTTATATTTCTAATATGTTTTCCTCGTGAATTATTAATGATATGATACATGTAAGTGTACTCACATGCACATTGTACATCATTATATCAATAATTAAGCTACAGTATCAGTAATGTATACCTCTATTGGTGTTAAAGGTCTTTCAACATCTGGATTTTCATTCCCTTTTTCTGCAAAACAATAAATGAATGAATGAATAAATGAATGAACTAACTTTATTTGACAAGGGTAAACACATAACAGCACAGGCAGCCCAATCTCTTTATCTGACAATATTTAGCGTATCAACAAAGCCATAAATAGATGGAAATTTATAGTTGCAAAAATACGAATTCTTTGAAATAAAAATATGAAATACATTGTGTCTGCTGCATTTTTTTTTCTTACCTCCCATCCCCCTCTATTTAATAAGCTGAAAAAGTTAGTTTGTGTTCGGTCCATTAAATTATCGATTTTGCAATCGATTATTGATTATTCAATCGATAGATTGATATTGATTGATATCGATTGCTATTGAATTTAACCGATTATCGATTTTTCAATCGATAGTCACAAATTTTTGGACCATCGATTGGTCATCGATTATCGATTTTATTGATTAGTTAATACGCCGGGGTTATTGCAATAACTTACCTGGATTATCTTCGGCATCAAACAAGCTCAAAGGACCAGATACGAATGTAAAGTTTTGGTGAAATTCTTTCTGCAGCATCAAAAATTGAGCAGAAAAGTTGACGTTGTATGAAGAACTGAAGAGTGAAGAAGTCATAAACAGTGCCAGTGGCATAAAGTCAAACTTATAAAGTCAAACGACGAAAAAGGCAGATCATCGAGCTGATAAATCCCATTATTTATGCTTGACATCCTGTAACTCTAGCTTATTAGCAGAAATGTCTTGTATTCAGGACATTTTGTACTTTTTTCCCGTAAAATATCAACATAAACAAAATGGCGCTGCATCGGATGAAAAACTATGGCAACAGTGGTCGCGAAGGAATGGGGACGAAACTTGCGGGATCGTGCGGGACTTCTCGCGAGATTTACGGGGAGCCGAAGCAAATTTTTGGTGTCAAATATAAACCCAGTGGAATATTTTTTTTTTCGAAAGAAAAACCACCAGGAAGGTTGAGTTAGCAGACAACAAAGGTGTAAAGAAGAATAAGGTACTTTATATTTAATCTTAAATTGTACAGTAAAAATTTGCTTGCGCTCCAGGGCTGTGATTTCGGAGGTCGACAAAAATAAAATAAAAATTAATATAATATGTGTTTTAGAAAAAGAGGAAAGCTAACTAACGCCACTTTTAAAAGTCTACAATTGAGGATACAACTTTAGTATTTACAGAATCCCCTCCAATCAGTTTTGCCCCATCGATCCTAAACTGAGTGATTATGGGTAACAATGGGAAGGTCCATATTCCCCCAGCCCCTCCCCGTTTTATCACCAGGACCAGCTGCTAAGACACCAAATAGGTCAAATAGCCTTCTGAACAAACACCTACTCAATACGGCAAACCTGACTCGATCCCGCGGCGTTTCACCTTCACTGATCGGAGTTACTCAAAACCTTCCCAATCCCCTCCCCTCAGCCATCCTCTGACACATGAGCATTAATAATAGCACTTGTAATCGTCACAAGGTACATGCTGTGTCTTAAAATATACTGAAAAACACAGATACACCTTCAGAAAAACGTTCTGGGTGTTCTACACGCGCATGCGCGGAAGAGTGTTCTTGCCAGGTGTACCAGGTGTTTAGCTATCCGCAACGTCTTCGTGAAATAATTAAGCAAAACAAATCGATTATACATAATATTCCTTTGTTTCTGGTGCATATAGTCAACCAAATAAATCAATGGTATTCAATGAGCCAGCTTCTTTGAAAACACTAAGAAATCCGTTTGGGGCGAGTAGACTGACTAACGTAATGAACTCATCATGGTATGACGTATGAAGAGCCATCTCGAGATGTCAAGTACAGACCGCTTAGATATTACCCTGGCCCCAGAGGATTTGGCTTTTCTTCAAAGCCAACCCTCTGGGAACCAGGGTACTTAGATATTAGAGCCGAAGAACGAAACTCAAACTCAACAGAGTCGGACCGAATATAGTCGTGATAATTGAGTCGCATAAAATATCATTCGACAACGCGGCCCAATAGAATGCCATCCGCTTCTTATGTTGTTGGGAGCCAATCAGATTTAATAAAAAAACAAGGGCAATAAATTAGATAGATGGAGTTGAAAGCAAGGTTTTTTTGTACATTATGACTCGGTCATTAATAAGGTATGATCCATGTGTTGTTTCTTGGGCCGACGACTGTAAAACTGACATCCGAATCCATAGAGGAATATTTGTAGCGAACCAAAAATCGACGCAAAGTGCCCAAGGCAAAAAGATCAGTTACAATAAGATAGGGAATTTTAAGCAGATGTCGGACCAGGAGAGACAGCGGCTTGTCGATGATACCGAGGGGCCTTCGATGGACGATGGAAGGCAAACCGACCCAGAAACACCCACAACTAATGGTGGAGACACTAGCGAAGGCCGTGAACAACTACTTTTCGAAGACGTACCCGTCTACACCACATGTCCATTTTGCAAGGAAAAAATCGTGACGCGGACGAGTTTTAAGAGAGGAAAATATACATACTGGACGTCGGTCTGTCTTTGTATTTTTCAGTAAGTATCATGCATGCACAACAATGTTGCCTTCATTATGAGGAAATTTTAATTTTGCTCCGCGATTGAATGTATATCAATATTTCTAATTGTACATATCAGAGCAGGTTAAATTATGGATATTGACAGGAGTTGTTTAAATGCCTGCTATACTCGTAGAAATGTTGTGATTTGTCTTACTGTGATATTGATTGAAAATTGGAGAACAATTCCCGCGCTAATAGGAAAAGAGATCAAGCGCTATTTAGTTTCACTGTATATTATGCATTCAAACAATGTTCACAAATAATTACATAAACGCCATTAAATTTCAATGTTTTGCTGTGTGTACGCGGCACTTCTTACACAAAAATAATCTTCTTGAAAATAATTATATTGCCAGTTTTCTAACGAAATGGTGTAGGTGTTATTCCTTTCTGCGCTATTGGAGAATTCGTGACTAAACTATAACAGTCCATTTTCCACACAAATAGAGAAAATTTCAACACAAACTTCTGGTGAGTTTATGTCTTCAAGAACACAGCATAAATCAGTACTTCTTTCAACGAGAGAAGCGGCATTCTTGACTTGGAAATATATACTATATACTACTATATATAGTTGTAGTATCAAAATATCAATATGACAAAATATGTCAGGACTGGTAATCAAGCGTTGTCGTAAAAAAGCGCTTTTTTCGATCAGCTTTGGGCGTAGAGGACATTTTTTAGCCATACACGTTTACAGCACATAGTCGATGAAAGGAGATGTTGCATGGAAAGGAACTATCATCAAATGATAAAAAGATTAGTCGATTAAATTTGAATTTAAAAAAAAAGAAAATGTTTGTGAAAATCCCACGACTCGTTGAGTTTCACTGATGAAGTGTAAGGAAATCGACCTCAGTTTCGTCTCGAATCCTATAGCGTTGGCCTTACTACTGATAATAAACATAATTGATACTGAACATAATTGTTCTTAGTATACCGACTGAGTTGACAAAGAAACTCAATACAGATAAAAATCACGGTGGTCGCGAATATAAATCCAATCAGTACAAGAATCCACAAAATCATGTAAACATTTTGGCAGTGTTTTTCATTGAGAGAAAAGATGTGGGTTGTCCGAATGGGGCTCATATCCATGTTTTGGCTAGACATTAATCAAAACATCACTGTTTTGTTTTATTCCCTCTTTCTGTTGCTTGAATAGTGAATGGCTCGGGTCCGCAGGATATCCGTCGAGCATTTTGTGGACACATTTCAGACAATAACAATGTAGTGATGGTAGTCACTGACATAAATATAAAAAATAAAGAGGAACGGAATATATATGAAATGACTTGAATTTTGCCTCGCTTCCTTCATTATTTATCAATTAGCATGCAGCAGGAAAAAAAAAACTGACTAACTAGAAAGTCTAGAAAAACGATCGGTATTCATAATTAAAATATTTTTGTTTCCAACTAATATAGATTGTTTCCGCGAAAGATAATTGAAAAAATTGCAAAACCATACTTGATATTAAAAATGAATTATCTTTCATCTGATAGACGAAACTCACTGACACTTTAACTTTGGCGTTTCAAAGTAACAATTTTGCTGCACTCGCTTGCTGGTGTTAAAACATCATTAACGAACTAAACTGGCGAAAAACTCTACAAAACGACCTTTTGATTTCCCCCGCCTTGTACTGTTTTGGCCACGCGTAGTATAGGCCGTGCCACGCGTTGCGGGCGTCCATCGTTGATCTATTTATAACGGTGAAACTCTTCATTTGGGTGAACAGATAAAAACTAAAAATATTATATTTACCTACTGGGAATTCGTTGAGTAAAAGCTAGCGTGGGTTTTGAATATCTTGAGATTATAATCCAGACTTATCAATAAAATTGATTAATTTTGAGACACAAACAGAATGCGAGCAAATGGATGAGGGTTTATCATGTAATTTCAACACTTATAGGAGACGTAGGACAAGAAAAAGATTATCATAGCTGGAAAGAGATCGTTGAAATTAGTAAAAATGTGAAGTTTGGAAAAGATCGCTTCACAAATTGCGAAGATATGAATTTTCAAAATTTGCGAAGCGATCTTTTCCAAATTAACTTCACATTTTTACTAATTTCAACGAGCGAGCTCTTTGATAATCTTATTTTGGTCCTATGAGTTTTAAAATTACAATACAATACAATACAATATTATTTTATTGGTACCTTATGGTCTCTTGCCGTCATTATTCTTTTTAGCTCAGTTGAACGATTTTTGGCATAGGAAATTATTCTCTATCAAAAGTAGATCAGATAAGTTCATTATAATTTAATCTGATTAGCATATCGAGAGAGTGACAAATCGAAGAAAAATCTTCATCTCAAGAACTCGAAGTGATTAATGGCAAGTTAATTCTATAAAATATAAAATATAAATAAATTCCTCCAAGAGGAATTTAGGCCTTAACAGAGTTTGGACGCTTGAAGCCCGAAAATGATAAAATACCAGATGTTGGTACGTGTTTGTTGGCTTGATGTTATCTTACTATGTACTCATGTCATTAGTCGGCCAAAATACCTGCTTTAATTTTGTTTGTACTCTCTTTTATCTACCGCTTCTTTGATGCGATTGGTCATGTCTGTATACTCATAATTGTATAATCGTGGTCGGTTTGAAAATCATAAATCATGGAAGCCATGACCGCAGGAATATCTGGCAAAGCACTAAATGAGGCCACGTTACATGCAGATAACATGAATCATTGTTCTCGGTATTTTTCAAAATTTGGTAAAAAGATTGTGTGGAATTTACGGTTTCGATTACCCAGAATTCCCTTTGGGCATGGCTTCTCTGATTTTCAACCCGACAACGTGAAGGAATGCTAAACAGCAGTTCGGAGACACAGCACATTTCATTGAAATTTATCTTCAAATACTGCATTTTTCTGTGGAATTTCAGTTGAAATGGAAAACTCGGTAAAAGCTAAAAATGTTCACACACACTGATCGATAGACTGATGTACATGTACATGTGTACTTCACTCCATCTTATTGGTGGCATGTTATCAGTGAATGTATTTAATAAACTGCCTCAGATTTAAAAAAACGTTTTCAGCATTACATCTTTGTTTCGGCCTATACCCGGCGTAGTCAATCGAACAAAACCGAACAAAAAATCAATCGAACTCAATCGTTCGATTGTTTAATGATTGGTTCGGCCATCGAACAGAATCGAACCGGAATTTTTGGGAGAATTCGATTACCGAACACAATCGAACCATGCAATCGAACTCACAATCAATCGGATTAGCTCGATTTTGTTCGGTGAAAATATGATGCCATAAAAATAAAATATTGATAAATACTGCAGTCCTAATAAAATCGGAAGATTTCTGCCATCTAATAACCATGTGAGCCAAGGCTATTAAAACATCAACAACAGTAAATCATCCAGTGCCTTTACAACAGAGAGTAAGGATATTCTTATACTGGTTCTACTACTTTATTAAAAGTTATCGCACTTGAAACTACACTTCGGGGACTTTGAGCTTAAAAAAATGACCACAATCAGTTCGATTATGTTCGATTATTGAACGTTCGATTGTGTTCGGTTGACAATTTATTTTGGGGAATTCGATTATGTTCAATACCCGAACCCAATCAAAAACAATCGAACGATTGGGTTAGTCGATTGGAGGGCCTATACTAGCAGCTTATAGATTTGACACGATTAGACTCAACTAGGTGACTGAACGGCACGGTACGATGGAACGCTTAAATTTTCTATTGTTAAAACTATATGGGAATACCCCCCCCCCCCCCCCCCCCCCCGTTATAACGGGGTTTCTTACAATGTAGAGAAGAATAAAAAGAAGACTGAACATACTGTAGTCTTAGCTTACGTTTCTGTCTTGTAAAAACTTCATGTGAATATTCTTAGCGCCACTGTGGCGAACTCTTGTCACATACGATATCCAGACGGATATTAATCTTTTAATCGTATTAGTGCAACCATTAGCGCAATGGTGTGACGAAAGATTGTACTCAGACTGTCCGTTATAACGGGGTTGATTTTGTATTAAATTTTGCTGTTCGAGCTGTAAAAAAGTGTCAGTTTTTAACAGAAAATGCATCACCTTTCTGCCGGGACCTATAAAACTGTCCGTTATACCGGGGTGACCGTTATACCGGGCCGTCCGTTATACCGGGGTGTCCGTTATACCGGGGTGTCCGTTATACCGGGCCGTCCGTTATACCGGGGTGTCCGTTATACCGGGGTGTCCGTTATACCGGGGTGTCCGTTATACCGGGGTGACCGTTATACCGGGGTGTCCGTTATACCAGGGTGTCCGTTATACCGGGGTGTCCATTATACCGGAGTGTCCGTTATACCGGGGTGTCCGTTATACCGGGTGTCCGTTGGGCGGGGTTTCACGGTACTAATGTTTTCATTCTCTTCATTTCAGATGTTACTGCTGTGTGTGGATACCGTTCATTCTTGATGGATTAAAGAACGTAGTCCATACGTGTCCACAATGTGGAACAAAACTAGCAGAATATAGCCGACTTAGAGTGGATCGCATTTGGAAGAAGAAAAAGAAACATAGACAAGCACAGCACAATTACAGCACTTCTGCTCGATAATGCATGTGACTTATTAATATATGGTTTTTTTTTTTATCGGTAAAATTACGGGGTGAAACTGAACGATTTTGAATTCCTATGCCGGAAAGAGCAGTCGATGTGATTAGCCATTTCGGAGTTGATGTTTGCAGGGCATTGTGGGGCTGTTTTGAGGGACGCTTTATTTTCAATACGGCGACAAGTTTGAATAGTGATGTACCAAAGTTTTAAGTAAGTGAGTTTGGCACAAAATAATTATGTTTCCCAGTCATTTCCTCGTGTTTTACAGTAAATAGACAGCAATGGCGTCCCTCAAAACAGCCCCACAATTCCTTTCGAACATCAACTCCGAAATGGCTAATACAGCCTCTTGTGCATGCTTATTTGGAACTGCATAATTATGTACGTGGCGGGCTTCCTGTGGAATTGGGAAGCAATCAGGACAAACCACAGGAATCCCGTTAGGATTGTGATTGTCCTTACTGGAAAAACCAGCTCGGAAAAACACTGACTGTGCAATGCCAGCGGCCAGAGCATCTGCGCAAGCCATGTATGACAGGACATCAGCTCAGTGCAAGCCTCAATTCAGTGTAAATTATCCACAAATACCAAGGAGAATGTGGGGAAAACATCTTATTGGATAATAGAAACTTTATTAATTCCACGGATTATATTGCTTGATCGATTTCATTAACGTCATTTCCGGTCTCGTGAGGAAATACTCTCTGTTTGACAGCACATGGGGGTCAATGTTTGCCCGTAAAATAATGAGGTTCAAGGGAGTTTTAACAGCTGTTTGAAACCACTGAGCAGAAGCGTGGTGTCTACCAACTCGACTAGCATTCATTGTGGTCGTGATTTTACTCAGTGAAAGAGTTTGGGATTTGGGTTAACTTTCATCCATCAAATTTAGGAATCGACGCTGTCGCTAACACTTTATAGTTATTTCATAATGATAAGATCTGATTGATCAATGTAATAATCTGCTGATCACTATTATTTGAAATTCTACAAATTTGCCTAACATGTTACTAGTCCCCAAAGGAGGGTCCGGGAAAGAGGGACACGGGTGGTGACGTCAATGCACATAGCGGTTTTCGTATAAGTGGGAACCCTGTGGTGTCATGACACTCAAATGGTTTCATTTCTGAACCAATCAAAAGTGTGCAGATTCATCTCATCCAATCAAACGCTTTCAATATGGCACAGCACGGTACCGTAGGTTTCCCACTCCTACGAAAATGTCTCTGAGAAATGTATCAGATTCTAGGTCGTCAGATATCCGCATGCTCAATATTTTCTAACTTCCGGTGACAAAATGGTGGACTTCAGCGAAGTTCTCGCCGATGCTCTAACAAAACCTAATCTACATTTCAGTCTAAAAGAAAAACAGAGATCTGACGACCTAGAATCTGGGTCTTCCGGTTTGTCTCTTACCAAAGCCTTCGATTTTTCGTAAGCTGAGAGGGGTCTGGATACGAGAACTTCCACTCCCCTCCCTCAAAGACTAGTGCCCAGTTGTTGTCTCTGCATTTCGTCGGGAAATGAAAATAAGCGAGAAGACTGGAGACAGTCAGGTTTTCAGACGACTCGGTCGTGTGTCGCCAGTCAATGTGCAATGCAAGATATAAATACTATCTGTGTTTATTATTTAAAAACATCAAAATATTGTGTTTATTGATATTGTAATTAGTTCTGCTCATTTAGTAATACAAAACGCACGTATTGTCACGATCTAGCTTTCTACGAATATTAATCATATTCATTTTGAAATCACTAGTAAATCCTGCAATCTGATTAGCTAAAAATGGTGCGATTAAATCATTAATTGCACTATTTTGGATCATTAATTAATTGCACCAATTTTTTTTTTTTTTCCCGCACAGAAACTCTAATTTTATTAAATTCAAACGATTCTTCATAAAAAGTAATTTGTAATTTAGAATGAAAGAGTTGTATTTCAGGCATCAAAATTATTCTTATTATTGCAACTTACCACCTAAATATAACGAGTGTATTTGAAAAGATTTCAAAATGAATATGATTAATAGGTAATTGAACTTCGTGTCGTGCAATTTTGGTCTGAAATCATACTCGTGATAACAAATTGCACGACCGCGTACCATTATAAATCACATATGAAGAGTTATAGAAATGATGTGAAATTCAGTGTTTTGCATCGTTCCGACTATCGCTGGTTTGCAATCAATCCGGGATCCAACATGGCCGCCATGACGAAACGTGAAAACCAGCAATTCTGTGAATGAAGACTTTTACAAAAAGCCCGATTAAGGTGGCGAGAACCTATTTATTGGCGCGTTGGCTACATTTTTGAGTCGCGCGGTATACCGACAAAAAATTGACCGATTTCTGTGATTTTTACCCTTCTAATTAAAGAATGTTTGAGTTTTAAGAAATGGGTATTCGTGTTTTTTTCGGAGTAAAAGTGTCGGAAATATTAACGTATTTTGAAAAGGTATCTTTCAAAAAGAAATGCCCGTAACTTCGAATTTCCACGACCGATGTTTTCCTTACTTCAGCAAATAAGCCTTTAGCTATAAAGTTTTCAATCTGGCATGTTTCATAATAATAATGACCATACAACTCATTTCACAAATGCTACTCAATTTACTGTAAAAATGCAATACTAACGCATTTGCCGTTCGCTAGTACACAAATAGCGGAGGATTACAGCCTGACTATCTACATTCTGAAAGGCTAATGCTATCACAAGCTTAATTGGAAAGAACCTAAGTCATCAGAAACCTACAACAAACACAGTCGGCAATAAAAGAAGCAGTATTTTACGCTGCATGCAAGGCGAAATCATATATCTTATATTCATTCGACTTATCGCGCAATTGTTCCTTTATCTTCCAAAATAATCTGAGCATGACAAAATACAACACCTACGAATAACGCTTACCAATTTCCAGAATCATAGGTTCTATTTCCGAGGAGAAATAAAGCCACCAGGTCGAGTACTTCTAACTATCCGCATTTCGCTGCAGTGAAAACCCCTTTGCTTGATAATATATTCAAGATCTCTGGTTTTGTTGACACATTCCTCACGGGCAGTGCAGGCCACTAGGGGATAACGTGTCTTCAAATATGAAAAGCTATTGCACTTTCAAATAATAATGCTTATACATTTCAAAGGGAATCTGAACAGCATCTTGTCTCCTTATATGATTGAAAAAATGGCCAAGACGGGACTAACCTACCATGCGGTCAAGAACGCTCATTCTTGTTCTGGTGCGAAGGGCGTGGTCGATCTAATGACCGGAGCAATTACAAGTAACGCAGAAATTTTGACAAAAATCATATTTTATTTCAACAAGCAACAGTAATGCAATAGTTCTTTTCATGTAGAAAGTTATATCATATCATAATCCTAGTAATATAAAACACTGACAGTGTACCAAGCAAATAATGATATTGAATTAATGAATTCGAAGGTTAGCTGAAAATGTAAAGGGTGTGTCGATTAAAATTTCATTTTGTTTAGTGTAATCTTTTGAGATACTTTTTCATCCACTATTATCATAGTAGCATGTATAACATGGGATTTTCGATACCTCAGTTCACAATAAATAATAATTGAAATGTTTTACTTCTTTTATATTATAAATATTAGGAGAAAACGGTACCATTCTCGATGTTGCACACGCACTAGATGTCTTATAAAGCAAAACACGTTATATATTCAATATTGAAATGAGAAAACAACTTCAACTCATTATTTAAAAAAGACCACCTCCAACGAGGTAGCTTTTCATATGTTCAAGACACGTTATCCCCTAGTGGCCTGCACTGTCCGTGAGGAACTGTGTCAACAAAACCAGAGATCTTGAATATATTATCAAGCAAAGGGGTTTTCACTGCAGCGAAATGCGGATAGTTAGAAGTACTCGACCTGGTGGCTTTATTTCTCCTCGGAAATAGAACCTATGATTCTGGAAATTGGTAAGCGTTATTCGTAGGTGTTGTATTTTGTCATGCTCAGATTATTTTGGAAGATAAAGGAACAATTGCGCGATAAGTCGAATGAATATAAGATATATGATTTCGCCTTGCATGCAGCGTAAAATACTGCTTCTTTTATTGCCGACTGTGTTTGTTGTAGGTTTCTGATGACTTAGGTTCTTTCCAATTAAGCTTGTGATAGCATTAGCCTTTCAGAATGTAGATAGTCAGGCTGTAATCCTCCGCTATTTGTGTACTAGCGAACGGCAAATGCGTTAGTATTGCATTTTTACAGTAAATTGAGTAGCATTTGTGAAATGAGTTGTATGGTCATTATTATTATGAAACATGCCAGATTGAAAACTTTATAGCTAAAGGCTTATTTGCTGAAGTAAGGAAAACATCGGTCGTGGAAATTCGAAGTTACGGGCATTTCTTTTGAAAGATACCTTTTCAAAATACGTTAATATTTCCGACACTTTTACTCCGAAAAAAACACGAATACCCATTTCTTAAAACTCAAACATTCTTTAATTAGAAGGGTAAAAATCACAGAAATCGGTCAATTTTTTGTCGGTATACCGCGCGACTCAAAAATGTAGCCAACGCGCCAATAAATAGGTTCTCGCCACCTTAATCTATTAATTACATTGATAAAAATTGAAGTTATCAAAATTCCTGACCGATTTTTCTGCGACTTACTTCTGTGAAAAGAGATTCTAGTTTTTAGAGCACCCTTAGCATAATGAAAGCGTCGCGGGAGTACAAGCTAGCCTCCTTTGCAAACGTTTTAGTTTAGCCATTAGTATAGTTAATGAGTCATCAATAGCTTAGGTTTCGCACCGCCCTCCCCCTTCTCCCCCCCCCCCCCCCCCCCCCCTAGCTCACATTTATTAACAGTTATGGTTTTCCTGTGTTGTCGACAAGAGAGGGAATGAGGACTAAGATGGACCCAACCTCCTCGTCATTGAAGCCCAACAGGGTGAATATTTGACGTGATGCACTGGAAACCCACGCCCTTGGCTGGTGTAAATTAATACTGATAATGTGTATATTCGTGTAAATTGTGTTAAATGTTCAAAACCACGTAATTTAAATTCAACGAAATTTACACTAAAATTTACACAGAATTCACACCAGCAAAGAGTGCACGCACGCACGCACACACGCACGCACATTAAATTTACACGGACTTTACACGCTCTTACACGGACCTTACACGCTTTTACACGGACCTTACACGCTTTTACACGGACTTTACACGCTTCTACACGGACTTTACACGCTTTTACACGCTTTTATACGGGCTTTACACGCTTCTACACGGACTTTACACGCTTCTACACGGACTTTACACGCTTCTACACGGACTTTACACGCTTCTACACGGAATTTACACGGAATTAACACGATTTTACACGGAATATACGTGAGAGCGTGTATTTTTTTCCGATCAGTGTTAGAGCGAATGACAATAAAAAAATAATAAACGGTAGTTTAGTGTTATTAAAATAGCCTTCATTCATGAATTGCTTTTACCCCCACCCTGTGAGGAAAAGATGAAACGTCCAATTGCCTCCCCCACCCTACCCCTTGATAACAGGGTTTGTTATCAAAACGTCACTTCCTGCTGAGATTATCGGCACCTTATTTAGTAAGTGGTAGGACACGAGCTGGCTGACGCTTTCAAATTCTCTGTCCCTAGTGCGAACCTGTCAATCAAGAGAACAAAAGAATCAATCAAATGCTGTCAATCGCTTCAATATAGCTAGCCTGAATCAGTTGTTCCCAGCTCACTTCCCCAAACACTCGGAGGAGAGTGTCAGGGAGAGCGATCTGGGGACAAGTAGTCAGATTTACAATACTTGGAACACAAAGGTTACACAATTTATTGCAGTTACTGAAAGCTGCACTCGTTATAGAAACGCAGCGATAACGAATCCCAGCTCGCTAACATAGCAACGTAACTGATGCAACTGAGAGTGGGACTGCATGGGAGGTCTTACCTTTCCTTCGGGATCAACCAGCAACAAATGCCGTTTGCTGTTATTTTTAATTCCTGAGAGAACGTATTGCCCTGGTTGTTTTTTACTCTCTCGCACTAGAAAGTCTCCTTCATCTTCAAGAAGAAGCTCTGCCTCCACTCGGGATATTTGGCCATGGAACCACTGCTTGTCTTGCAGAGAGTTGGATCCTGCAGGTTAATAATAATAATATTTTAAGAAGAAGAAGAAGAAGAATGTTTTAATAAGAATAATATAAAAATATTAAATTTAATTAAATTAAAAAAATTAAAAAAAAAGAATAATATTAATATTATACACTTTTCCATCATCCTGAACATTGCTATAATCTAGTACGTCTTTGTAGGTTGGGATATTCATTCTAGTGTTAAACTTGCTTCACCAACCTTCTTTTATTGGTGCAAGCTTTCAGAGTAAGGTCCTGATGATGTACGCTCAGTCTGAAAGCTTGACACCAATAAAGGAAGGTTGATGAAGCAAGTTTAACACTAGAATTGCTATAATCATTGATCAATGCCATGCATTTGCAGGCAGTCATGCATCATCAATAATACCAAACTCCCACTCACCAAAGAAAAGAGGAAGACCCTACCACCATTCATCATCATCATCGTCAAAGTTATGCAACAATCAACACCTGCAGTCATCATCATCACCTCTACCATAGTGCATCATCATCATCATTATACACCTATTCCAAAAATCGTTGTCCCCGCTGAAAGCAACAAGCAAGAAGCCGACGACCGCAAAGGGCAAATTGGGGAAGACAGGTTTTCTAAACGAGGGTTAATAGATTCATAAACGTGATTTCATCCGTAGACATTTTGTTTTTTTGACAACATGCATATTTTCAAATGGCCAAACAATTCCAAATGATTGCTATTCAACGCTCGTAGGGATAACTTCTCAAATACCACGGATAAATTAATTAATTAGGAGATTCCCAAAGTCCTTTGCGGTCGTCAGCTTCTTGCTTGTTGTTTTCGGCCCGGACAACGATATTTGGAATAGGTGTATATGACCTGACCTATCACTACTATCATCATCTACATGTTCTTACTTGTTTTCATTCCTTGTGTGTCAGTCTTTGATAAAGCGTAAGGTAAGGGTTTGGGTGGAGGTCGCATTGCTTTGTTGCTGGTAAATTCTGGATGAGTGGCCATGGGGGGAGGGGGTGGTGCCTGGTCATTGAACGTTGCCCAATTTGCTGTCAACAATAATTTATGTAATATTAGAAATAGTTCAACCGTTTATTGTTATATAGATTAGAGGAAGTTTGAAATCCCATACAGAACCTTTCACTTCATAAGAAATGAAAATATGGAAATTATAATCAGTATTACAGTGTGGACACTCGAACCGTGAACACTTTGAGTTTTTTTCTAACTTTTTTTTTCTAACTTTCTATTGCCTCATAGCCTCTCAAATGGAGCATTGAGTTTAAATACACTTAGTGATCAAAATGAATCATTTTTCTGATCAATTTGCTCAATTGATAATTTATATATATGTGATAGAAAAAACCTAAGTGTTCACGGTTCGAGTGTCCATACTGTAATTTTATAGATATCTATGTATATATTTGTCACATTTTAGTTCAATTATTTTATAGTTGGTGTATGATGTCTAACGACCATTACCGACTCAATAAATGTAGATGTAGATAAGAAATTATAAGAAAGTCAGCCACTATAAATTAGAGCCAAACTTACTTCTTAAACCTGCTTGCCATAATTTATAATAGTCCCTTTTCGCATTCACAGATACCGCTGTAAAACCGCTGTACTTATTGACAACAGACGCATTTAATGTACAGGGTTAGCCTCGACTCAGTGTAAATTATTCACAAATATCAACAAGAACATGAAAATATGTTGACATTGTCAAGGACAGCGGTCATCTCTAAACAACGCGAAACTGGAGTATTGTAACCATCTCAGGGACAGAGCTGAGTTCAACTTTCCCAACTGTTTTAATTACAGCTCTGTCACATGCAATATTACAACTATTATGATAGTAAAGCACAGTTTGTAAGGTTTCGTCAAGCATACAAAGACTGGGCTCGGTATTTTCTCTGAGTCTTTTTATGCTTGTCGAAAACCTTACAAACTACTTTACAAACTATTACCCAGCAACAAATTACTCTATAACAATTATGATTATATGGAAATATAATTGACCACTATAGGAGAGCCTTTAGAGCCAGAAAAGTTGAACAAAAACTGAACTTTCCAGACTCCTACATACTGTGTCGACAATGTTACCCTTAAAAGGGAACCAGCTTTTTTGGTACAACAGTATACAAATAAGTTATAAAGTAAGACTGTCGCTTGGTACAAGTAAGACACTTATGCAAATTGTTACAAAGTATACAAATAATCCAGACAAGGGAGTAGACAAACCTACCAGCACCATTTGCAGCCCCAAAGTCACCACTGGGAATAGGTTCATCCATAATATTTCTGGGTATACTATCTATACGTTGTGGAGCTTTGAAGTCTTTCTTGTTTGCCAATGGGTTCTCGTAAAAGGCTGTGCCTGAATGACTGCTCTGGTGAACCCCATACTGTGCTCCTGCAGCAAATTCAAGGCTGTCCCTGATATTGATATCTGACACCCCTAATATTCAAATAGGAATACTCATTTTTAATCCAATTTTGGAATCATGGGAACACAGATTGGATGGGGCTCTATGGGACCAGGTTACTCTATATTGAAGAGCTCTAGATAAGAAAAGTGTGAGTGACTTTTGATCAGAATCCAAATTCTCCTTTGTAATTCAAAGAACCTACAGGAGAATTTGGCTTTGGATCAGAGATCACTCACATTGTTCTTGCACAGACCCCTTCTATTAGTTGCAGTTTCACTCAACATATAGAATCTTCATTTACCATGGAGGATTTGACCAGTTTATATTATCGTGGGGTATAAATACGCCAAGGTATTAATGGTTGCATGCAAAGTTCTCAGTTTCCCACGGTCAATACTATAACATCCCAGCATGTGGATTACTCAGACAAAGCAATCTGATTGGTTGCGTTATCTTGGTTATCTTACTTTGCACTTAAATGTCATAGACTTTTTGTAGTTCTTTTTTGCCTATGTATGGTGATTCACCTCGATATATTTACCTAAGGAAATCACAGTCATTACTAACAAAACAGATTCACTGTTTGGTTTAAGAGCTGCAGGAAAAGGGTTCAGTGTAGCCACAACTTCTGTACTCACCAGTGTTAGCTCTTGGGATATCATAATTGCTAACTGTTGATCTACCAGACTGCTGAGTTGTTCGGTTTTGAAGAGGTGCATAAATACCAGCACTACCGTGAGTTTGACCAACAGGCAGAGGAACTTTGTATTCATGAGACTCCTACATGTACACAAAACAAGTAATGCTGTCTGCTGTGATCATCATCATTATCAATTGTCATTATCATCATCATTTTATTTCACATTGCTATTATTATAACTTGCCCAATCATAACCACTTGTCATTACTGTGGTGGCAATTGTTATTATCATCATCACTAATAATCACCATCATTACCACCATCATGATCATGATCATTATCAGTCAACATTACCACCACCATTCTAATCATAGCTATTACTATCACCACCACTCATCATCATCATCACTACTAGCTGTCATCATCATTACCACCACCATAACCATCATTATCTTCTTCAGTCATCATTACATCATCATTATCATTATACCACCACCATAACCATCATCATCTTCTTCAGTCATCATTACACCATCATTATCATTACCACCACCATAACCATCATCTTCTTCAGTCATCATTACACTATCATTATCATTACCACCACCATAACCATCATCATCTTCTTCAGTCATCATTACACTATCATTATCATTACCACCACCATAACCATCATTATCTTCTTCAGTCATCATTACATCATCATTATCCCACCACCATAACCATCATCATCTTCTTCAGTCATCATTACATCATCATTATCATTACCACCACCATAACCATCATCATCTTCTTCAGTCATCATTACACCATCATTATCATTACCACCACCATAACCATCATCATCTTCTTCAGTCATCATTACACCATCATTATCATTACCACCACCATAACCATCATCATCTTCTTCAGTCATCATTACACCATCATTATCATTACCACCACCATAACCATCATCATCTTCTTCAGTCATCATTACACCATCATTATCATTACCACCACCATAACCATCATCATCTTCTTCAGTCATCATTACACCATCATTATCATTACCACCACCATAACCATCATCATCTTCTTCAGTCATCATTACACCATCATTATCATTACCACCACCATAACCATCATCAACTTCTTCATCAATCATTACACCATCATTATCATTACCACCACCATAACCATCATCATCTTCTTCAGTCATCATTACACCATCATTATCATTACCACCACCATAACCATCATCATCTTCTTCAGTCATCATTACACCATCATTATCATTACCACCACCATAACCATCATCAACTTCTTCATCAATCATTACACCATCATTATCATTACCACCACCATAACCATCATCATCTTCTTCAGTCATCATTACACCATCATTATCATTACCACCACCATAACCATCATCATCTTCTTCAGTCATCATTACACCATCATTATCACTAGTCATAGTTGACACTACAGCTGCCCCTGTTCTTTAAAAACTGACTGAGAACTATAAATTAATCTGAAAAGTAAACTAGATTACATTTGGTTGTAAATACGTGTTCATTTCTGTTCATCACTGAAGGTCAAGATTTTCATCAATATTCTAATTCAATCTCTTATATGAAAATCATTGATTGATTACAAACGAGTACAACAAATTAAACTCCTTATATTTTAGCTAAATAATTACATTAGGGAACTATTTCAGAAAATAGTGCAAAACCCTTGGGATCGCAGCGTGACTAAAACATTGTTTTGTCACTCGTTGCGTGACTCGGCAGAGCATGCATGCGTAATTAGATTCACTTCGATATTCATGTATCAAGTAGATTTTCTCTTCTATATTTACGATACTCGAGTATGCAAGTGTAAATATAGCCAATAAATAAAGTACAATTGTCGATGTACATCTGCGATGCATTTAAATTTCACTACGAAAATTTTTTAGTGTATTCTTGGGCTTTTTGAAAATAACATACAAGAACACATGTGACGACATTTAATAAATGTAAGACATAGACCCACGCTCGACGTTTAACAAGCATGTCGTTCAAAAATGCTACATATTCTGCTAATAGGATAAAGACAAAGGACGAAAAGAGCCATAAAATGCACCTTAAATGATATACAAATGTTCGTATAGTCCGTGTACTGTGACCCATTTTGAAAATTAGATGACTTTTCGCCTCAGAGTGGTTCCAACATGCCAGTGCCGGCGTCAAATTCTTCTTCATACGGAATGTTTCCTTCAGCTTCCGAGTTCTGCACATCAGTAATTTGGTATGCAGCTCACGAGTAGTAGTTTTCAGTGTGTCTATATTGTGGATCTGAACACGTATCATTCTTTTTTCCGTGATGTATTGGTACTGTTATATACCTTTGAGACTCCTGCTCCTTCGTTCTTCAAAAGCATTGCTTGCTTCTGACGATAGCGTTGGCAATCTGCCCGTCTTACCTCGCCATCTAAAGCAAGAGAGCCAATCACCGTGCAGCATGTCCAGAAATAACTATTTTTTTCCCGTGGGAACATTTCTGAATTTGTCATCTAAAGCAAGAGAGCCAATCACCGTGCAGCATGCCCATTTTTTCCCGTGGGAACATTTCTGAATTTGTCAAGAGAGCCAATCATCGTGCAGCATGTGAGCCTGCGTTTATTTCAGCCAGTCACAATCCCAGCGGTCCTTAGCGGTCGTAAAGTTGAAAAATCGAGATTTGCCCTACATATACTATATATTTACATAATACGCGGGGACTACAATATATGCCTCCTCGGGTTTCGGCCTCTGGGCCGAAACCCTGCGGGGGCAATTACCACCACCATAACCATCATCATCTTCTTCAGTCATCATTACACCATCATTATCATTACCACCACCATAACCATCATCATCTTCTTCAGTCATCATTACACCATCATTATCATTACCACCACCATAACCATCATCATCTTCTTCAGTCATCATTACACCATCATTATCATTACCACCACCATAACCATCATCAACTTCTTCATCAATCATTACACCCATCATTATCATTACCACCACCATAACCATCATCTTCTTCATCAATCATTACACCATCATTATCATTACCACCACCATAACCATCATCATCTTCTTCAGTCATCATTACACCATCATTATCATTACCACCACCATAACCATCATCATCTTCTTCAGTCATCATTACACCATCATTATCATTACCACCACCATAACCATCATCATCTTCTTCAGTCATCATTACACCATCATTATCATTACCACCACCATAACCATCATCAACTTCTTCATCAATCATTACACCATCATTATCATTACCACCACCATAACCATCATCATCTTCTTCAGTCATCATTACACCATCATTGTCATTACCATTACCAGGTGCTACCATTCTTCCAATAAGCTCACACACCACTAATAAACTACTTCTGCTTACACTTGTTCTTCTACCAGGTGCTTCTACTCTGGGCTCAGCATATTCTTCATCATGTATTTCATTATACTGTGGCTCTGCTGCCTCCTCAAAAATGGAAATTTCTGAAAACCTGAAACCAAATTTCAGACAATGTCAAATATGAACAAATAAATACTGTATCTATGACAGTAAAACATATACATAAAGAAATACAGGTTCAGATTCTTCTCAAAAGGTAAATTGTCTAGCCAAGAACACTGAATCATTCGGATCGGATCGGAGAGAGGAGAGAGGAGGGAGGAGGGAGGAGGGAGGAGGGAGGAGGGAGGGAGGAGGGAGGAGGGAGGAGGGAGGAGGGAGGAGGGAGGAAAGAGGAGAAAGGAGGAGAGAGGAGAGAGGAGGAGAGAGGAAGTGTTGTCATTTGAATATACTTACTTCCCAGGGACCTCCATGGCTTGTGGTGGGTTTTCTAGGAACATTTTGTAGCGAATTTCAAAAGCCTGTCCAATTGTGTTGATGACATCATATGCAAGACCACCACCACAGTCAACAACATGACAAGCTAATGCACAGATGGAGAAATAGAATGATAAGCCACTGCCAAAATAACATCAGCTGCAATTACTTATATATATCATCCTACCTCTTCCATTGATCTCATCCTTAGCTACATATCCTACCATGTCAATGTAATCCTATGGGTAAATTTATGTGATAACATGAAGTTACATGAACATATACTGACATGATTGAGAAGATTCCGTATGACTGTCAAAAACAATGGCCCTCTCACAGCAAGACGTGGCACATATTTGTTCAAAATTCTAAAACATCATGGTCACATGTCATGACATGTCTGTGTTGCAAGTTTTTCACAGTCATTCGAAATCAGCTTTTGTTTACTTTGTACTAACTTTTTCTCCACCACTTGCAAAGGAAATGCCTTGCATGTCGTGATAGCCTATCTTACGTCCTGTGTCTATTGCAGCCAGCTTGATGCCAGTTGCTGACACTGTCATGTTGGCATCGGTGCCTGAAAACTTCATGTTAGGAATGTCTAATGGAAATGGGAATGAAAGGGAAAAATAATAAAGTAATTAAAAGTAAATGTCCTTATTTAACGTCGGTGACTCGTAATAGTATTATAATAGGGAAAACAATGATCATACTGTACTGTACCTCCTAAGATCTTTAAGATATTCTTGTGGGCCTACCAGAAAAGTACAAAAACATTGATTTTATTTGAAGACATGATTATCTACCAGACCATAATTTTGATTTAATAATAACAATAACATTAATGTCCGATAAAGCTTGAAGCATGTAATGTACATGTAGCTTTCTCAAGATTCCCTTAGCGTGTGATTTCTATTAATTTTATTCAAAAAAACGTTGCCAAACTCAGGGTGTGGCTTATCTGCAATTGCGGCTTATACGCCAGTGAATACGGTATGTACAGTTAACCTGCCTTTTTTCTTTTGTTAAATTGATAACCTGCCACCTCACAACACTTCAGAATGGCTTCCCTGAAAAAAAATATCAACAAATTATTCTTACTACTGCATGGTATGTGTAAAAATTACTGTAAATATTATTTATTTATTTATTAAGAAATGCCAAATTAGTTATCTAATTTGTTTCAAAATGTTTCCTGCATTCATGATTGCAATCTACATGTATATGGATGTCACTCGACCCGACACTACATACCCCTACCGAAAAACTGATTTTTCAGTCTTTATTACAGCAGAACAGATGTACATACATGTAAATAAGTGAGAATCTCCCAGCCTTTCTAGTTTTAAAAATAGTTTGTAGTTTTAGATAAACGTTAGATAATTATTATTATTTATTAAACAAATATATCCCATTTTGCCATGCGTCTGTACTCTTATACATATTGTAGATGCACAGATGATGTCAAAATGTGGTTAGAACAAAAAAGTACACCACAGTACAACGTTGAAGTCTGTCCATCCACATCTAGATTTTATGTGTCTGTCTGTCCTCTTAGTGATGATATAAAATTAAATTCCATTTCAACTTATAATCAATATCAAGGACAGACACACAAAAACTAGAAGTCAATTAAATCTATAATCATGATGGTATAGAAGAAAGACTTGATTACAATTGATGTATAATCCTAAAACAATCAAAACCAAACAATGATGATGAGATGTTTCTAATAAAGAATTTCAAGAATCTTAGTTGAATTGAAACAAAACATTCAAACAGGAATTCATAACTCCTCTGAGCCATGACTTACGTCAGGGTCTTATTCAAAAGCAAAATTGTTGCCATGTTATGATTTCTGACACAAAAGAATTCAATACTAGGAATCTTTCACGTGACATTATAAAGTAGGTATATCATGATAGCGAAAGTTCTGCTGAGACATACATTACATTACTGTAAATTTATGATTTTATACTCCCCATGTACTGCATAGATGAACAAAATGTATCAAAAAATATATATATAAATTTATAATTTATAATGTGTGTACATATATATTTGTACGTCACTATTCTGCGTTAGTTAAAAAATAATATTGTTAGAATAATTATATTTCGTGCTGCTCTTTTAAGCGCCTTCGCTTTCGATCATCCTGAAGGGAGATCAGATCTTTTCAATTCTTCACTTAATTCAATATATATATCATTCTATACATTTGTAAGATATAATAGCGTGGATAATTTGTAGGATAATAAAAGTCCATCAACTCTTCAAAACAACGGAAATCAGCGCTTTCAAAACGAAATGCCGGACGCCAAATTTAACTTTAAGGTCAGTTAACACCAGCCATTACCAAGGCAGTTTCAAACCTTCTTTTGATCATTCGTTCGATTATGTTCGATCAGACGTTCGATTCGTACCTTGTTACTTGCTGCCTCATATCATACTGAAGTGTCCTCATCGATTTCTCCACTGGAATGCAGCCGACATACTGTGAAATAAACGGCCAAAACACGCAATAAATAGACTGTAACTACTGCACAACAAACCTATACACGTCATAAGTATCATATAATCATAAACAGAGGAATATTTCCGCACTTTTACTGCATAGCAAACTCCTCCTTCGCGCAAACTTTCTTCTGAATGGAGCCATCCTCTATCTGGTTTGTGCATGAAACTTCCAGTTTTTGTCCACTCAGAGATCGCTTCTTTCTTCTTCCCAAACATCAGGATTCGATTTAACAGTTACGTAGCTACATGTCAAGGAAAGTGTCTTATTTTCTAAATCAGTTGGCAGCTGTATTTTTGGAGGGTTTTTCACATACTCCTGCGAAGGAAATACGATGTGAGCCCGCTTTGTTTTCACATTTTTGAACAGCGGGAAAATGATTTTCCACAGTAAGCCCAAATTTCTTTTTTTCCGTTTCTTTTATTTTTAGCTTTTTAACCCTTTGACCAGAGATTTTTGAGTTTTTGCGACCAGTGAGCGAGCCCCAGCGAGCGAACTGGGAGCAACACTAATCTTTGGTTGGGCTTCCTGTGTATTCAGATGCCAGCTCGATTCTCGATTTGTGTTTTTCAGTGGAGAAAGATTTTTTTCACGTGACTTTTGCCCTGACGTCATATATCGTACGTTCCCGTCGTTCATTTGGGCATTTGTGACTCGCGATCTTGTGTTCAGAGTGGATTCGAAGCCTTTTTTGCTCGTACTTTTAATATATCCGATTCTTCGATGGAATTATGTAAAGATCTTCATTTATTGTTGACGATCGCTTTAGTTAGCAACATATCGAGGGGAAGGCAATGTTATTATAGTTAGTCTTTCAGCTCTGTTGTGTGCTAAGTCGCTGCACTGATTGTCACTGTGGACCGCAACATATAAAGTAGTCGATCGAATCCTAGTACCGTATAAATGCTATCTCTTGGAAACCAAGTCATCCCAGATCACTGAATTATCTGCCTAACAGCTCGTTCGTTTTATATCGTGCCGCCAACCGTACCAAACTTTATTCTAAATTCAAGATAAAGGTGTTCATAAGAGATCGTTCATGTATGTTGATTTTTATTGATTGATACTAATGTCTTTCTTCAGTGATAATAATTGCCGTCGGAGCGAAAAATTATCTGTCAATAGATTTCTAAAACTGTTCAGTAGTACACGGGCTTGCAATAACTAGCCTCCTATGTAACATGACAGCGGCAATCACATCTCTGTAAAAATCAACCAATCAGAAAGGACCGTTCCCACGGCTGAAATGGACAAGAAACGATCGCGAAATCAAAACATTTTTACGTACATGGAGGATTGTCAATTTGTCTTGGTTTTCGAATTCGGAGGTCGCAATTTTTGACCTATGGTTAGCCTAGTTTAGCGATTTTCTGGACCTAATCACGTCATAGGAAATTTCGATTCCATATAAGGGGTTTCCATGGAAATCTTGACAGTTCTGAAAGCCCACGGGCTCAGGGTCTGACGTAATCTTTCTCTTGTCGTGAAGCTAAGCGATCTCCGCGAGGAACAGCATCTCGTAGCCCGTGTCCCATTCTCGTACCCAGAGCACCTCGGTCGGTCGTTCCTTCTCCCGTCAGTGGCTCTGGTAACAGCCATTTCTAGGCCGATGCTGATTGGTCCAAATGTCCGCGCATGCGCGACTTTCATTTGAAACTGCTCAATCGTGATTGGTCAATCTATAACGATGCTCGGAGCTTTTTAGAAGAGAATCCTCTGCGCATAGGTATAACACACAAAGCTGACTCTTTTTCTAACGGGCTCAGATGGATTTTCAAAATGGCGGACGGTCTGAATGGTGGTCATTGCTACTATTTTCTGCTAAGAAACTGTAATGATTTTACTGGTCACAAAGAAAAACACGCAAGTTTGGTTCTGTACTTGTTTTCGCTTCTCTTCTGTCGAGGCAAGTGATTAATTTACGCTATAAATTACCTCCTTCAACAACGGACTACGATACCGTTGAGACAGAACAAAATCAGTTGGCTTCGTTTCGGGTTCCTTTGCAAAAAAATAAGCATCCATATAAAATGTCGTGTTTTTGTGAATGTTAAAAGAGTACAGAACAAGATTGGTGGGGTGTATTTTCTTCCCTTCTCAGTAAATGTGCAGATAAAAGTACAATCTTGTAAAGACTAATAAATTACTTGCCATATCATGTTGTTGTATTTGAATAATACCCTGTGTATCATTTGCCCTATTTTCCCCCAAGGTAGACTCAGTGAAGTCTATTGATGAGAAATATTTCAGCATATTTCGTGTATCAGTAGTATTCTACATATATAATACATATATTTTAACATATTTTATATTTTAGCTTTCTTTCTTTCTCTCCTAATATATTAAGTTAGCCTGTTTTGAAGATGTAGAAATGCTTCATTAAACCGTTATTATTATTTTATTTTTATTAATTATTATTAAAAGGCTGTATGCATTCTTATATTTGAGACGGGAAGTACACTATGCTGTTGTTATCCCCTTGATTATATTTTATAAATAGAGGTTATTAGTCGGCTAAGCATTGAATACGTCTATAATACTGTGTAGTAAAAATTCACAGCCATATTAGATGCTTAGCCGGTTAATAAATTGTTTATTATATATTTTGTCAAAGAAACTAGCTATTCTGGTGAAAGAAAAACAACAAATTACAGTGAAAACTTGGAAATCTCTGTACGAGCGCACGCTAGCCAAAACTGTAGAATTTCTCACGCTGATTGGTTAATTTTCATCACACGATTGTGCATGATTAAGTAACCACACAAAATACGGTCCCATATTTCGTGTGCTCTCGTGCATATTTCGTGCATTCTTTGACACAAAATACAATAAAGTAAAATATTTAACTTCACCTAGTGGGTACTGATCAGCATTACATGCAAAAATATAAAAGGACCTGTGAAGCACATTTTGGTCTAGGCCAGCCTGTGTTCTCTAAGGTTACTACAAATAAGAAGTCAACCTGGCCTCGGGACAATTCAATGAAACTTTTACAACTGTAATTTACAAGTGTAGCCATTGTTCTTGTAAAAGTTTTATTGAAAAGTGTCTGATTGGGAGGGTGGAGTAAATTTCAGCCTGCAGTTTCTAAATATACTTGCTTTTGCATAGCACGCTCAATTCTGGGTGTCCTCTTGTTTTATTCAAGAATGTCATAAACATCTACATGTAATAAAAATAAATACTTCAATTTCCTTAATTTGCATACTCTTTCTGCAATCATGCACCTTTGTGTCACTGTCTACCCTACTACATGTAGCAGAGTTTTTTCTACTCACCAGGAAAGAGGTGCAGGGTAGCCACTGTCATGCACATTATTGAAAAATCTCCAAATAAGTCCTTAGGCATAATGACCAGTCTCTTTCCCTCTTTCCTTTCCCTCTGATTAAAGTGAAATACAAATGTTTATCTTAGCTACAATATCTAACCATGCAACTAGGAAAGGCTTTCTCAGTGAAATTTCTTTGAAAATACGGGCTCTGGTTGCATGGTTAAATAATAGTAATACATCCATCAATAGTTTGTATCATCAACCTGTGATATTTTATTTTAACCGAGCTTTCGAGCAACTTGCTCATCTTCAGGGTTACAGATGTTTCAAGTGTAATTCCAAAAATATTTTTGTAAAAGTATTTTTGGAATTACACTTGAAACATCTGTAACCCTGAAGATGAGCAAGTTGCTCGAAAGCTCGGTTAAAATAAAATATCACAGGTTGATGATACAAACTATTGATGAATCTTCACACAACCTACAAGAATCTTCTTGAAATAGTAATACATTGTCAAAATGGATTTCTTGCAATAGTCTCTTTTCGCGTTCACAGATCCCCCAGAAACCGCTGTACTTATTGATATCAAACGCATTTGTACAGGGTTAGCCTCGAGTCAGTGAAAATTATCAAATACAATGTATCAACAAGAACACGAAAAAATGTTTACATGAAACAATAGAAACATTTTTGAATTGCACGGACTGTTCTCTATTATTGTCAAAAGTTGGAATCTACAATGTAGAATAAATCTGAATAAATTATGAAATCTACAACAGTCTATTTGTAGATTTCATAATTTATACAGATTTATTATTTATTATTTTTACTGCACTTGCAGTCACATAATGGATGGTGAAATATTTTGAGACAATTATATCACATCCATCATTCCCTAATCTGCCAAAGAGCATGTTAGACACACTAAACATTGACATGTGAGAATGGAACAGTGGATGAAAAGATGCAAGACAAACTGACAAATAACCTAATGTTCCTTGGGATGCTACCTCTGACGATCAATCTAAGCCTGGATGATTATACATGTACCGTGTTAAGTTGGTCTTCTCTGAGGATAGTTATGATAATTAAAAAGTTGAATTAAATAACACAGAAAACAATGTCAAATATTACACATCTTCTCTGATAGAGTCTATGTGTACCGGAAGTATGTTTCCATTGGCATCCACCACTTCTGGTGTTTCTAAAAATAGATTTAGTGAAATTAAGATATCCCAAGGGCAATACAGCGAGACTCCCTTGGCTCTGTCCCTTATGCCCTCTTGGAGTATTGAATTAAACAAAAAATATATGAGGTCACGTGACCAGGACTTTTGTCACCTCCGGGAAGAAGTTAGGGTTGGGGTTAACTCAAAACTAGGGTTAGGGTAACGATTCAGGCTTAGGGTTTTTTTTTTTTTTGCCATTGGGTTAGTTCTGGAAGCTAGGGTTAGATTTGACTGAAGGCTGGCTTAGGGGCTAGGGCTAGTCACGTGACAAGCATCACTCCCCCCCTGGATCACCATAGGGTGAGTGTGACCATTGGTCTGACTAATATCCACGACAAACTATTCTTCTCTGCTGTCTAAATTTCACAATGACCACTCCCTCAACTTTGACTTTTTGACCTATATGTAAAATTGGGCTTTTGAGGTCTATAACAAATACCCTCCCCCCCCCTAAGTCCTTCAATCAAGCTCAGTTTCAAATAAAATTTGGCATGTATAACCGTCTTAGGTAGACTTAATGTTTTAAATAGTTTTTGGTAGGAAAAATGGCAAGTCAGTGGGAAAAAAAAAAAAAAAATTAATTGAATTTAAATTGATGAACAGGGCCCAGGGTTAAAATAGCTAACCTAGGGTAAAATATTAAGAATTAACACTAGGTTAGCGAATTTATCCCCAGGTTAGCGTTAACACGCTTTCGAACAACCGGGCCCAGATGTCAAGCTACAGGATATCAATAATTATATAAGTATATATAATGTACAAGAAATACTATTTAAAAATAGTATTACATACATGTACATTTTATGTACTTATTATAGTAGTAAATGGCTGCAAGAAAAGCAAGAGTGTTACAAGAAATCCAGTGATTATTACTCAACATTCAACAGAATCCTGAGCCATTTCATAAATTAATGAAAGTATTAGCTTGGTATTACCTTACAAGTACATTGTAAGTTTTGGCATTAAAAAAATATATAAATCATATTTTTTAGAGTTTTTATTTGGTTCTGCACATATATTACAGGAAATGAAAACAAACTAAGCTAAATGAATGTCACTGTTTTACTATATTAGCAAATATGAAAAGAAAGTGCATAAATTCTATATGTAATTAACTGTAGGGTGTGTACCAGTGGTGGTTAAAGTAGTAACAACATTTACAACTGTAAAAGTATCTATTTACAACCTCCCAGATCTGTGAAGCATGGCTACATGGTGCAAAAAATATAAATTTATGTTTCGATCAACATCTGTCAGAGAGTTCAGAACATCAAATCTCAAATCTCCACTACTGGGTCAATTAAGACTGATTACACTAGGGGTATATCCTTAGTTATAGCCTGCGTAGGCAGGCTCTAGGAAAAAGGGTGGTTCAATTAAGCTACCTTAGTTCCAAAATGTCAGATCTTATTTGTTCCTAAGGTATATAAGCAACCATGAGTGTCTTGAGTCAGAATTATCATCTGATATTATGATGCAAAAATCATCACACATGAGCAACATAGCACAATTATCACACAATTTATGTGCTGGTGGCAGCACATAATTTTTACGCCTAAAAGGTACCAACTCTAAAGTGACAAAAGCTACAACTGTCATTCCGGCTGTCATTATCTTATCTCGGGTCATTGATCTTGGGTATCTTATTTACTGACAAACACCCTAAATGGTACCGGCTTAGTCTCTTGTGGTCCATTTAGATTTGTGTTACCCTAAGAGGGTGGTTCACCTTTTATATGGATCCTTTTGTTCCACACGACCCCACCAGCTTTAGCTAAAATAAGTAATATCGTGTTTAAATAAAAGTTATTGTATTGTATTGTAATTTCTGAAGACAAAGGGACTGCTGAAATTAAAATGCTTTAAAATAACTACTCTTCTACATGAGATAGTGTACTAGCTTCTCTCTCAAAAAGAAGAATGTAAACAGCCTAATAATATTTCTCATCAATAGACTTCACTGAGTCTGCCTTGGGGAAAAATAGGGCAAATGATACACAGGGTATTACTCAAATACAACAACATGATATGGCAAGTAATTTATTAGTCTTTACAAGATTGTACTTTTATCTGCACATTTACTGAGAAGGGAAGAAAATACACCCCACCAATCTTGTTCTGTACTCTTTTAACATTCACAAAAACACGACATTTTATATGGATGCTTATTTTTTTGCAAAGGAACCCGAAACGAAGCCAACTGATTTTGTTCTGTCTCAACGGTATCGTAGTCCGTTGTTGAAGGAGGTAATTTATAGCGTAAATTAATCACTTGCCTCGACAGAAGAGAAGCGAAAACAAGTACAGAACCAAACTTGCGTGTTTTTCTTTGTGACCAGTAAAATCATTACAGTTTCTTAGCAGAAAATAGTAGCAATGACCACCATTCAGACCGTCCGCCATTTTGAAAATCCATCTGAGCCCGTTAGAAAAAGAGTCAGCTTTGTGTGTTATACCTATGCGCAGAGGATTCTCTTCTAAAAAGCTCCGAGCATCGTTATAGATTGACCAATCACGATTGAGCAGTTTCAAATGAAAGTCGCGCATGCGCGGACATTTGGACCAATCAGCATCGGCCTAGAAATGGCTGTTACCAGAGCCACTGACGGGAGAAGGAACGACCGACCGAGGTGCTCTGGGTACGAGAATGCCCGTGTCCAGGCTTCAGTTCAATCTCGTCCCCAGAGCCTGCGTTACTTTCGGCCAGCGACGAGAACGTAGGCTCTGGCATAATCCATTTTTGGGAACAGGATTTCTTGTTCTTCCGGTTTTAGAGCGCATGCGTAAGTTAGCTGGGCAGTTGCAATCTCGTCCCCAGAGCCTGCGTTACTTTCGGCCAGCGACGAGAACGTAGGCTCTGGCATAATCCATTTTTTGGGAACAGGATTTCTTGTTCTTCCGGTTTTAGAGCGCATGCGCAAGTTAGCTGGGCAGTTGGTTGTCGATTTAAATTGTCGATTCAGGTTTCAGTGGATTTCATTAGGGAATAGAGTACGCTTTAAAAGCACTTGGTAAAGAAGATATAACAGTGTATTTCTTTTGAATATTTCGCCTTCGTAAGCACCTCGATTGGCACCGCCTTTCAGTTGCTAGCCTAAAGAATATTAGATTTACGATCGACATCTCTTCGTGTAAATTTTGAGCTTCGTTTGAAAACTTTTCAAGACACTTCGAGATACATATCAGCTTAGATAAACTGGATTTTTCCCTGTGCTTAGATATTTTATTATTGCAGATCGAGGCGACATGAGGTTAAAAGAAGACTGCTCGCAGGGTAGGCGACATGTTGAAAATAACAGTGTCAAATGAAACCGTTGAAAAATGTTAATTTTTGTTTTGACCTGAGAGCGGGTACTGTGGAAGAGTCTACTGGCTACAGTAGTATTTACGTTGGTTTGAACGGAAGTTGGGACACCGGGTTGTTTTCATTGGATATATTTCATTTCCGGAATCTTGCGCGTGCGTAGTTTCTAAAATGGAATAGCCAATCAAATTGTCTCAAAAATGGATTATGCCAGAGCCTACGTTCTTCGCCGCTGGCCGAAAGTAACGCAGGCTCTGGGGACGAGATTGGCTTCAGTTTTACTTCGCTGACCACTGGGTCTGCTCAGATGAGCCATACATTCCTTTCCAATTGTTATACGCCCATTGAACTAGCCAATGAAATCACTCGTATTATCAGTGCCAAAACAGTTCCCACACTTTGAGTTATTTTTAGAGATATCGTGTTGCAAAGCTCTAGCTTGTTTTTAAATATTCATAATCTGATCAATGATGTTTAAACCCGGTTAAATGACCACAGATAATGATAACACTACAAAGAAAATCATCAACGAGGACTTGTGCTTTATTTGTGCCAAAAGTGAGTCAAAGGAGAGGAAAACCCGGAAATATTCTGACGAACGAAAGTACTATATTATTCCTGCTGTCATTGTTGTTGGTTAAGATATGGGAGCAACCCTCCGCTTTCGCCAGACAACTATCCTTTGATCTGTTATACTACAGACCTTCACCTAAAAGAGGCACCCCAAGTCTTCTAAGTCTTCCAAACCTTACAACACCACCCCACCCCCCCATCTCCTTCTCTCTCTTCCTTCACCCTGATATCAAGGTACTGAGGCACGTCAAAGCTTGAATGCGAATTATATTTACTGCTTTCCTAAACTATTGAGTGTATAAAAACTTACTTAAAGGTACCAAGACGCTCTACGTGCGAGAAGGAAAGGCTGGGGTGAAACCCTCGGTTATTCCGCTGGAAGAAGTGCGCGAAGGAGGCGGGGTCTAAATCGGCTAACTTCGCTGCGGGTCCTGCTGGATTTAATACTTCACGTAATCTTATGTAGTGCATGGCCTGCGTACTAGTTTTCCACCCGACATGGTCCATTATTTCGTGCAGCGGGACATTCGCCATTGCGAGGGAGACAGCCGCCCCTCCCCTAAAACTATGCAACGTGAAATGCTGGTCTTGCCATTGTGCTTTTAGCTTTTGGCTATATTCTTTCAGCCTAGCTTGAGCCGCGGTGGCGCTAAATTGCTGTTGGGATACTTTTCCCTCCTTTGTTATCGCTCGAAACAGGAAGCCTTTACTTATATCAATATTAATAGCAGCAGCAATCTTAAAGTACAACTCTATGCCAGCGACTGGACAAACAAGTTTGTTTGAACCCCTTTTGAAGGCAAAAACATTTGTATCGCCGTTGCGCAGGGTTTTGGTCCATATGTGGTTAAATAAGAAACCCGAGTTGTCAGGCAGACGCAGTATTTCAGACGTTTTAACCTGAGCAAGGTCCGACGCCCTATCGCCGGAAAAGAATAACGCCTTGAAGAATGCTTGATCTCTTGCGAATATAAAGATCTGAGGTGGTGTCAAACAGGGTTCACCCAGACCTACATGTACGAACTTGCTTAAAACCTCAAGGTGGGGCACAAGCAGAGGTTTTGCTTGTGAGGGGGTCGCCCTAGCCTGTAATTGTTCTGACCTTACGCTAGACAAATATTGCTTGATAACCAAACCGCTTGCGGGATTGCCGATGCCTAGCATGGGATCCCACTCGCCTACTCTATTATTCTGTGAGAAAATAGCTCTTAATTTTCCTATCATAGAGTCAACTGTTCCAAAAGCCAAGCGTATTGCACACGCGCAGTTCGAGGGGCCTTTGTGTCCAAGAAAACTACATTGAGCGTTGTGTACTTTTGTCATCCCCGTTTTATCCTTCCACACAAGAAATTTGATAATCTCCGGGGGACGACACGAAGGAATATCTTTGGGGAAGTTGAGCTGGGCCAAGAACGCGGTCAACTCTGCCTCTAAAGATGACTTTTGTCTGGCGTACGGCAAATCGCTTCTAGACTTTGATAACACAGAAATGCGTTGTTCTATCTCATCCTCATTCACCGAGAATTTGAGCTTCTTTAGCGGTGGAGACGGTTCGGTCATCATTCGTTTTCTTTTGTAGCCACATCTTTGACAGAAATTGAATGTTTCATCGTTTGGATGGAGGCAAGACGGGCATGCTACTGAAGGCTGGAATAACTTTGGCACGTATGGAAGTGGCTGTAGGTTGACACAAGGAAACATAGGTTATCCGCGTGGATGCGTTATGCACCGTAAACCCTGAACATCCAAATGTCAGTGGGGCATGGCGATGGCCTCATGCCTTGCTTGGAGGGGGACAAAATTGTGGAGTTGTCGCTTTTGGTACCCAAATTAGAAAAATCATGTGAAACGGCGTGTCCCACACTGCTGGCGCGGTCTGTGGAGACTGCGCAAACAGATTAACACCTGCCGACTCTGGCGTTGGGAAAGGAGTAAAGTGTGGTAGAGGTTGACCAGAGAAATCTTGTTGGGCGTTGGTGTCGAGCGCCATCAAATCAACCGAGTGACCTCGGATTCCCCCAAAGTTGGATTGTACTCGTGCCCATGCTTTGGGAGACAGCATAGAATCCAATTTGGATAGACATCCTGATGGCATATCTGCCTTATTCAACTGGGTTGGGATATGCTGCAAAGCCAAGTGCAGGTTTCTTTGGGAAACCACATTGAAAAGTTCCTTTATGGCTTCCGTTAATTCTGGGCTTTTACTCCCTTCTCTATTCCACGTGTCAATCAGGACCTGGCTGTCAGTATACGCATCGATTCTGCAGTCCCGCACCTGCTCCGGCGTGGCCTGGAGGATTCTTGCCAAGGCCAACGTCTCCTTGGTCGAAATGTTGAGAGAGATTTCCTTGTGATTCCAGTAGTCTCTTAACTGTACCTCCTTCTTGGGCAAGTGGATCACCCCACCCCATCCTGAACCTGAGGCGTCACTCGTTATAGTCATCTGCCAATGTTTCTCGTTTCTCCAAGGAACATGTCCGGTCCAACTGTCCAGGAACCTCCAGTGTGACACCTCCTCTATTAACGGCTTAGTCATCTTAACTTCTAGGCTGTCGTGCGCTGAAGCAATGGCTGCGCAAATATTTCTGATGTACAGCTTGGCCGCTGGAACTGCGATAGAAAATGAGATGCACTTGCCCTGGAATCTTTGCAGAGTTTTCATGGGTACCGTTTTCTGCCTACGGAGAATTGCTTCTCGAAGCTCGGCAAATTTGACCACTTTGGGTAGTGGAATGCTAAAGGCTTGTAGCTCTGAATCTACTAGAAAACCCAAATATTCCAGCTGTTTTACGGGTGTTAATACGCACTTGGAAAAACCGAGAAAATATCCCAAGCTGACTAGGACGTCGCATACCAAATAAATAGCTGCCTGGGAAGCGCGTAGGCTGAACTGCTGTGTGCGTTGTTCCACTGGGACCGACCATGGACCTGAGTGTGTTATGAGCTCTCCTGTTAATCTATCATCTATATAAATGGAGCATGGAATACCAATGTTTCGGAAGAAACTAGCGACAGCCGCACCCAGGGTCTGGTAGATGAAAGCTGATTCTTTCCACCCAAATGGGAGGGTTTTGGACACTAGCCACCAGCCTGCCCATTCAAAACCAAAATATTGCTGGGACGACTCACTTAACAGCACGTGGTCATAGCCCGATTTGTCGTCACATTTTGTCATAAACGATCCCTTATATACGTAGGATTTGATGTCCGTTAAACGATCCAAACTATACGGGCAATCCTTCATCCACATATTTAGAAACCGCGCGTCTAAACATAGCCTGGGTTTTGTGGGTTCTACTGTGAGAGGAAGCACCAGATGCGGCGGTTCTGTTTCTCCAACCCTTCCCCACACTCCAACTGCTCCGGCTTTTATTTCTTCCCCCAAGGTATTTGTGATGAACATGGTGAATTTCTTGCAATTTTGCAGGTTTTTGAGCACGGTTGGTGGAGGGAACACGGTGTCATAATGTGTGCCTCTGAACACTCCCTTAAATCGTGTGGAAAAATCCGTCACGTCTACGCCGTTGCGCAGCCACTCAAGGATCATGTCTTTGTATTGATGTCCCTTAAGGATTTCCGACCATACTTCGGGATGCCGGTGAATCTCCCCCGCTAAAAACTGATCGGGATCCCGCAAACCCAAAACCTCGAGCAAAGGTGGTTGATGATTGTCAAGCACCTCGTGAATGTGTGTTCGCGAAAACACTGTCTCCTGACTGGGGCCCCCCGTTTGCCCTAACCCATCTAACACGCCTTGTTTCGTTTTCCTTCTGATCATGAACAGGGTGAAAAACAGCTTGTGTCTCCCATGAAGGGGTATTGTAAACGTTGTATAACTTCTTTCTTTTACGGGGCTTCTAAACAAAAACAAAAAAAACAAAAACAATAAAATAAAAAAAATAAGCCAAGACAAGATTTCACCCACATGAAAGGAACAAGACCCAATAAAACTGGTTCTAAACACACGGGTTAAGGCTAGAGCCCCAGTCAGGAGACAGCATCCCCAACGTCCGCGAACGAACACGTGACATTCGATGAGACGATATGTCCGTGCGGGTTGCTGTTCCCAACCGAGATCCAGGGAAAAACGAAATTATTTCAATTCGATTACGACAATTAACTTTCTTTCTTTTTTAATTAAATTCAATACATCTGGTAGCGTCCAAACAAGCCAAAATATAACAAAAAATAAATAGTTAATTACTCAATACACGTCTTATGACGAGATTTCCACTCACGCCCTGCGATCGTGTCGACGCGGCTTTCTGTCTTCGGGTTCGTCGGGATCGTGTCCCGCACGATCTAAATCCCGTTTCCTTTTGAAACATCTATTCTGTAGATGGCCTACTGCGTCACAATAAAAGCAACGCATGCTCCTCTTCGACGACCCGCTCTGCCTGGGTTCTTGTTGTCGACTGTGACGCCCCGCTAACTCTCCATCCAGCTTTAGGCCCTTATCCACCTTGGCCAAGATATCTAGTACCTTCTCTTGGTGTTTATCTCCCAGGAGAGCAGCTAGGTATTTTCTGAACTGACTCGCCGGTACTGCCACCTTTTGCCTCATCGCCATAAACACTGCTTGGTAGTGTGGGAGGTCCTTATGTTTCTCTGTGTGCTGCTGCTGCCGCTTTCAATTCAATCAACAAATCAAAAGCTTCGTCTTTATTAAATGTGGCATCCGTCTTGTTGAGCAGAATCCTGATGCGGGTCAGGATTACATCCGCGGATTGGTGGTTTTTCTCCTCCTCAAGTTTCGCCAATCTATTCTGAATGGCCATCATCGGGTCAGGAGGCTGGACCTGAAAATAATAATTAATAACCACGCTGTTATGCATACAGCCACCTCTCATCACGTACACATGCCTCTACTTATACTTTTCCTCAAAGTTTACTTCGCTAGACCCCCAAGGTCCACAGAGCTTAACTCTTCTCTAAGGCCCTAAACCCAACAGATTCACATAAACGTTCTCTATAAACAGACCCCTAAAGTCCACAGAGCTGAAGTCTTCTCTGAAAAGGGCCCGAAGCCAATCAGAGGCACACAAACGCTCTCTATAAACGGACCCCTAAAGTCCACAGAGCTTACCTCTTCTCTGAAAAGGGCCCGAAGCCAATCAGAGGCACACAAACGCTCTCTATAAACGGACCCCTAAAGTCCACAGAGCTTACCTCTTCTCTGAAAAGGGCCCGAAGCCAATCAGAGGCACACAAACGCTCTCTATAAACGGACCCCTAACGTCCACAGAGCTTACCTCTTCTCTGAAAAGGGCCCATAGCCAATCAGAGGCACAGAAACGCTCCCTATAAACGGACTCTTAAAGTCCACGCGCTTTAAAAAACCCTTCTCTGCAAAAAGGCCCTAAGCCAAACATAGGCACAGATCTCATTATAGGTATATAAATGCAAAACAAAAGGATACATGGTTTCAGTCCCAAGGGCAGGCAACACTTTAATTATAAATTCAAATTCTGGTCGGCTACAACAAAAAACTGCCAAATTCCCTGCTAATATACCACGTTACAAGAACCAATCTGTAGATCGCGAGCAGCCTAACCGTTCCTCTTGTTTTTTTGGACAATATATCTTGACTAAATCCATTTACCACGTTTTACAAACACTATGCTTGACGTTCGATTGGACTGTAGCACAGAATGGCTATCCCAGATCAAAATTCTGGACACCATTACGAAGAACCGCCAAAAAACCGAAGCATTACATGAAGTATTAAATAAACCATAGAGTCTAACATACCTCGCCGTCGGCAGCAGCATTAGCGGCTTGATCTTGACCAGCAGCATTGGCGTCTTGACCGGCAGCTTGAGCTGGCACTTGGGCCGGAGCAGGGGCAACGTTTAAATCATTTATTGCTTGTTGAACTACACCCGGTTGTGCTGGTGCTGGATTCTGGTCAGCCATGAAGATGGAAGAAGGATTAGCGATCTGTGTTCGGTGATTTCTGGCCAAGAAACTTCGAAGCTTATGTTGGTTTCGTGTTTGCCGCCTAAGTGACCGTGCTTACTCAAGGAGTGGTTTATATATTAGCGTCTATTCCCTTGGGACTTTATAATGACTTGCATGCATAATTAGTATATGCAAATGAGTTTGAATAGTTAATTTACTGGCACTCTTGTCCCGTACTTTGGATATCCACAGGTAGCCCAAGCTGTGTATCAGTACATTATTATAAGAGAATGTATGTGGATAATGTCAATAAAATCAACAAAATAATAACATGAAAATGAAATCCTCTATAAAGTTCTGTGTATCTTCTTCAATTATTCCTTTATTGCCTGTGAAGATTTGAAGCGATTTAGACGAGAATTGAGCGAGTTATAGCCATTTTAAAATTAGCCCTTCTTCTCTTTATACGGGTCAGAGAAGGGCTAATTTTAATTTTAAATCTAATTTTAGCCCTTCCCTTGATCCCTCGCGCGCCGACGAAAACCCTTCCCTTGATCCTCTGCGCGTCTCTTCTTTTGCGCTTCCGGCTTTTTCCACTGCTTTTTCCGGCTTTTGCGCTTCCGGCCAGACGACTGGGGACGAGTCAGCTCGATGACATAGTGGCTACTCTCTTCTAAGAAGAGGAGTAGCCACAAAAACGGATATTCGGGGAAATCTATGCCGAAATTCCCGGATGTTTCCCGGCATCCTTTTCGGGCGTGCAGAAGGAAAACACGTGTTAGCGAAAGTGGTCCTAAGGAAATGGCTATTGTTCGGCGAGTTAAGGAAAAGAGAGGGCAAAATTCACGACTATATCAAGAAGAGAGATGGAAGTTTGCTGAGAAAGTGGCGTTTTGTTTCGCAAGGATGTATTTTGGAAGAAAATCCAAGTCAAATGTCGTTCATTTTCGAGGTGTAAAATTGCGTCAAAAACACGCATTTTTGATTTTTATGGCAAACAAATTGAACTAATGCCCAGAAATCGGACCTGTAAATCAGTTTACTTGAGGTTAAAATATGAAGAGTTCTCTAGTTGTCACTAATAACTGGCCATGAGATCGATGTTACGAAAATTCAGAAAGTTAGAATTTTTCAAAGCAGTATCGATTTTTACGGGCGGTTTCGGGCGCCGTGGGAGTCAAAGGGTTAATTTATTTTCTCATTTTTGCTGATTTTATTTTATTTTGTTTGGATGAAGCGCGTTGATTGTATTCTTTATTCAATCTGTCAAAATCGATTTCTTTTCCGTTTTCATATATCATATCATATCATATTATATCAGACTGATCTATCATATAGATCCAATGTTTTCTGTCAGGGTATTCATATACGACTCTCTTCTTTTGAAGTCTTCATATATCCACTTGCTTCCCAAATTTCATTGTTCTTACTTTCTCAACACTGTTCACGTTTTGCAACAAAAAGTTAACAAAGCCCATAATAATTAAGATCACTGATAAAAACATAGTTCCTTGCTATATATTCTAGTGAAAATTCCCATTCACACCCCATTCATTTCATTTTCATTCAATTTCATTTTTTACAATAACTTACAAATTTCTCGCGCGCTGATTGGTTAATTTTCATCATCAATAAGAGGACAGACAGATAAAAACAAAATGGCGCGTACAAAGCTGAAGATCGATGGAGAAAAATTTCATCAATGGACGATTTTCCTTCGTTCCAAGTTGAATTTCTTGAGGAAATTTCAGATGAAAAACTATGCTTGTCTGTGGAGGAAGTTGAGTCCGAACAGAAAGTAAATGATAGCGTTCGCTTCGACACTAAATGACTACGAACTGCACGAAATAGTCAAGAAATTCGTAAGATCGAGAAATACAAGATGGTGTGTAAACATGTTTGAATAATTTTTGTTATTGTAAAAAAAAAATTTGACATCACTTTTTTATGCGTCTGTCCTCTTATTGACGATAAATTTCGTCATAACGTTGTCAAAGTAGTATGCGGATCCACTCGGCTGTCGCCTCGTGGATCCACACTACTTTGACAATGTTATGACGAAATTTATCGTCAATAAGAGGACAGACGCATAAAAAAGTGATGTCAAATATATATCATACACTTTATGGTGTCTCTCTGCACCAAACGCCTCTCCAAGATGCCAGACAACATCTTTGGATGTTCCTTGCTGGCACCACGGATTATCACTTCAGTAAACCCGGTGCAGGGGAAAAAGCTGGGCTACGCAGGCTACTAACCACTGAGCCACAAAAGCAATTTGCTTGGTTGCAACCCTTTTTTTGTTTCCATGTTCCAATACTATTTAACAATTAGTCACCAAAGGCGAGGTGAATATCGGTGAATAATAACCGAGACGAAGTATTATTCACTGCATGAGCCTGAGGTGACTAATTGTTTTAGTAGAATTACACAGGTGATTATTTGAAAAAATAAAAATAAATAAGCATTTTAAAGAAAACAAGACGCTCAATGAGCGTACACTCGGGCTTATGAAAAGGACAATGTCAGTTGCGTGAGGAGAGACCTGACAATGACTGACAGTTGCGTGACGAAGGAGACTTTATGTCTGATGAAGGGCTATGTACGATCTCGATTTACCAACCGCATTGACCTTGCTCGCCATCAATGCTTTGATGTAGTTTTGAAGTACGATTTTTACGATTCCTTTTCCTTCTGAATTTTTCAAACGTGGAATAAAATAAACATCCATCATGAGTTACTGAAAATAACTCGACTGGCTCGACTGTTTGCATGACTTCTGTACATATAGCTTTCTGTCAATCGGATGGAGTTATACATGACCGTTATACATCGTTGGTCGTGAGTTTAATTATAAACCTCGACTGTTTGCATGAGTTCTGTACATATAGCTTTCTGTACCAGCGTGAAGTTAGCAGCAGATTCAGCAGCACATTCGATTATCGCCTATAAATGTTTATATACAAATAAATGCCAAACAAAACTACCCTAGTGTAGTAGAGAAACCTATTACCATCCTATATATGTATTCGGTTTGATCTTAACTAGAACACAGAGTTCTCTACACACTATACAGACGTTACTAAAGCGACACTTTGAATATTTCAAGCTCGACACGTACATAGATTAAACATTAACCGGCAAAGGTCACGCAATCACTTCGATGGAGTGAATTCCGCTTAAAAACCCCAAATCAAAGCCCAAAAACATACTTCACAACAAGTAGTCAATAATAAACCATAGTTTATTTCACTTTGATACTTTGCATAAACATAACAATATTTTTTATAAGTAATAGATGGGATACCGAGCGTCAAAATAGGACCCATCGTGCTTTGTAGATGGGCTACCGGCTATCAAAATACGACCAATCGTGCTTTGTAGATGGGATACCGCCTATCAAAATACGACCAATCGTGCTTTGTAGATGGGATACCGGCTATCAAAATAGGACCAATCGTGCTTTGTAGATGGGATACCGGCTATCAAAATAGGACCAATCGTGCTTTGTAGATGGGATACCGCCTATCAAAATACGACCAATCGTGCTTTGTAGATGGGATACCGGCTATCAAACCGGCTATCAAACCGCCTATCAAAAGGACCAATCGTGCTTTGTAGATGGGATACCGCCTATCAAAATACGACCAATCGTGCTTTGTAGATGGGATACCGGCTATCAAAATAGGACCAATCGTGCTTTGTAGATGGGATACCGGCTATCAAAATAGGACCAATCGTGCTTTGTAGATGGAATACCGCCTATCAAAATACGAACAATCGTGCTTTGTAGATGGGATACCGGCTATCAAAATAGGACCAATCGTGCTTTGTAGATGCGCTACCGCCTATCAAAATACGACCAATCGTGCTTTGTAGATGGGATACCGGCTATCAAAATAGGACCAATCGTGCTTTGTAGATGGGATACCGGCTATCAAAATAGGACCAATCGTGCTTTGTAGATGGAATACCGCCTATCAAAATACGACCAATCGTGCTTTGTAGATGCGAATACCGCCTATCAAAATAGGACCAATCGTGCTTTGTAGATGGAATACCGCCTATCAAAATACGACCAATCGTGCTTTGTAGATGGGATACCGGCTATCAAAATACGACCAATCGTGCTTTGTAGATGCGCTACCGCCTATCAAAATACGACCAATCGTGCTTTGTAGATGGGATACCGGCTATCAAAATACGACCAATCGTGCTTTGTAGATGGAATACCGGCTATCAAAAGAGGACCAATCGTGCTTTGTAGATGGGCTACCGGCTATCAAAATAGGACCAATCGTGCTTTGTAGATGGGATACCGCCTATCAAAATAGGACCAATCGTGCTTTGTAGATGGGATACCGGCTATCAAAATAGGACCAATCGTGCTTTGTAGATGGGATACCGCCTATCAAAATAC